>CM060631.1:4437500-4475000 GCA_030578275.1 Meda fulgida | reverse complement strand
TCATGAAGAGATCATAAAACTAATCCATATGAATTGAGGTGTTCAGCAGTCCAAATTTTCTGAAGAAACTCAATCACTTTATATGATGAACAGATTGAATTTAGGCTTTTATTCACATAGAAACATTGATCAGTGATCATAAACAGAAGCTCAACTGAACCTGCTTGACGTGTGAGAAAAAACCTCTTGCTGAAGCTTAAACGTGCTGCGTAACACGAGAATGAACCTCATTGAGCCCCCCCCCCCCCCAAAAAAAAAACAAGTATTAATTGTAAAATGCCTGCAATCTGAGGACACGCGCGTCTTGTCACAGTTCTTTGTATGTTTTTTATTTAAATGTCACAAGTCACATACATCATTCTTGTATTTCAGGTCAATGTTGCTGGCAATTTAGTGAATCTCTCTATAAGTGTAGTTGCAGTCTAAGGACAATTACATGCTGGAGTTCATGCTGTGCTGCAAATCCAGTGACTGATGCATGGAGGACAAACATGGTTTGTGAAAGTGACTCAACTCTTTTCAAACCCTCAGAAGGCGTCTTACATGCTCCTGTCCGTCAAACAAACGGGCAGATTTCCCTGAGAGTGTTTAAAGTAATTAAAATCTGATTGGTCTGTGACTCCCTCTTGACCTTGAGACTCATTACTGGCATCGATCTGCCCTTCAGTGTCTCCCGGTGGCGTTTCAGCACACGTCACTCACGGGCCTCATAGGTGCACCTGATTTCAGGCTTTGAGTTTTGATTTGTTCCATCAGATTGATGCCTGTCAATGTCAACATTGTCATTTTCATCTCTGATAAAGCCCAGAAATTGAGTATTGATCCATTCGAGAGATTGATTGAAGGTCTCCAATTCTTTTTTTTTTTTTTAAACAGTTTTTTGACTTATTTAAAATAGTTAAATAAAGTCTTAAATGACCGTAAAGAGTTGTGAGGACATCATATATGTCAGATCTGCATCATCCGCTTCAGGTCTTAAAGTGACAGCAGCCTAATAAACCTGCTGCTGTGATGTCTGTCATTAATGTAAATCAAAGAACAAAATACAGAGAAAATCAACCAGTGTTCTTGACTGAATAACCTTTGTAGCTTTAAAAATATTTACTCTGTAAAAAATGTATAATTTTGCAGTGAAAACGGTGACGTGTTTGCTAAATTATAAATTTCTGTTTATTTCCAACCTGTTGGATCAAATATTTAAAATAAATGTCTTTATGTTGATTCTACATTAATTTGGAGATTAACTGTAAAATTACTACAATATAAAAATACATTATAAATATATTAAAAATAAGTGAGAATTAATTGCGATAAATTACAGAAAAGTTTGTGATTAATTAATACATTTTTTTCGATTGACCTCCGGAGGTCGCATTTGAAGGCTGCATAAATGAATATGTTTGAGTGAAGACAAAAATAAATCAGTTTTCAATCAGTTGACACAACTGGACAGTTTGGACTGATTCACAGAAATGAATCAAACTTGTTTTTTTACCACAGAAGTTGCTACTCAGTTCCTGGCAGCCGTGTATCTGCACATCTCTTATGGTCTGTATGTTTGCTCTTCCTCCTGGAGCAGGAGATTTAAGACTCTGCTGACGCGGCTCGACTCTCCTCCAGACACACGATCCAGTCATCGTTATTCTTCTCTGCCCTTCACACCTCCGTTTAAAAATCGATCGCAAAAACACAACAGCAACAGAATATTGGAAAGGTGTTTGATTGCCTCAGAGCACTGACCTGGAATTCATTTGAAACTAATTAACAGAACAATAGTCTGAAGCTCAGGGGACGCGTCTTCACCCGTCTGTTAATGATGCTGTGACTGGCTCAAGAGTTTCTAGTGGAACTAGAGAGGAGTAACTTCAACTTTGTGCTGACTTCGGCATTCAGGACCGTAATGAACGGTAAGAAAACACAGAGACGCTGAGTCAGCAGAGAGCGTTCAAATCACCACAAATAGTATGATCTCAACATACAGTACATTAGAGACAAACTACATATATATATACACACACACACACACATTATATACATACACACACAGACAAACTTTTTATGTAACGGCCTCAAAAGGAGAGTCTGCTAAATGCATATATGTACATCCAAAACTCATTTAATTTTATAATGTTATAAAACATTTCTGTTTCATGACGATTTCTTTTGAATTTTTGTAAAATAATTTTTAAAAATAATTCTTTCTTTTTAATTTAAGGTGCTCTAAGCGATGTCGGGTGACGTCACTTCTTGTTGACGTTTAAAGTTTTGTCAAACAAAATGGAGGCTAGCTCGACCCTCCCTCCTCCTCATCCGCGCACTAACCCCCCAAACCCACCCCCAAATCCTTCTGGACTGTTATTGGCTGGAACAGTTTGTTATGTTTCGTGGTGCGGTTAGCCCAGTTTGTTTTTGTTGCCGTTTGTGGAGCCTGGAGTGTCTGCAGAGTCCGCGTCTTTTTACAGTGTGTTCAGGGGACAGGCAGCCAGCGGATAGTGAGGAGATGTTTGCTGTATGTGACAAATGTTTTGTCCTAAAAAACACGTGACACCGCTTAGAGCACCTTTAATTAAAGAATATTGAAAAAAAGGGGTTTTAGTAAAAAAAAAAAAAAACTTATTGCTGTTTGTTATTGGTGCTGCAAAAATTAAATGTAGTGCATACAACTATACATACACTAAATTCCAAATCAGACAATAATAATAAAAGTCAGAAAAAGCTTTAAGTGAGGAAAACACAAACTGATATGAGCCAAACAAGAACCATTTCACTGTACGGAAAAAGCACTGAACTTCTCCTTTCGTGTTCCATGTAATAAACAACAACATGTGGGTTTAATCATGTAAATCATGACATAGCAAAGGCATTGTTCAGCCAAAAATTAAAACTGTCATGTGTTGTGAAATCTCACTGTCTTAGGTTTTTTTGTAGTTTTGCCCATAAATAACATTCAGTGTTAAACCGTCGGTTTTACCTGAGACTGACTTTTGAGGAATTGCTTTTCCTCTTTAATGAAGTGTTGTGTTTCACACTGCTGAGTCTCACCGGGGAGTTCACAACAAATGCAGATTGTCTTGAAATCTTGAATATATTTGTTTAACTCTGTTTGCGTGTAGAGCCTCTGCGCATAATTCTCCAAATCCAGGCAAATCAATATTCATTCTCCATTTTACGCACATTGACGATGACAAACTTTTGTTCTGGGAATCCCCTGCGAGGAGACGTCTTGATGAAGAGATTCATTTGATAAGTTGTGATTGGCTTTATTAATGCACAGATTAACAGTCTGCACAATGTTTCTAATGAACACTTCATGGCCCAGAGTGATGAATGAATCCTATTATGGTGTCAATTGAGGTTATTTGCAGCTTAATACGTGAGAAGCACAAAAGGCCAGGCGATTTATTTAGATTTTCGCCTCTATCTTGCGTCGTTCTGGCCGAATTAATGGATTGGCTCATTAGCTAAACATGAACTTTGAGGGGCAGAGCGAATGGTTAACATGATAAATGAGATCTTCTCTTGTATATGATATGAAAATGAATAGCGGCTCTGTTTCAAATAGTGAGCTCCCTAACTGTGTGCTGTTTATATGCATCCTAATTGACAAGGAATCATTTTTGAACACCCTCCATGCGTCATATAATGCTTCTCATTTGAAATGGACACTTGGAAAAAGTATTTCTTCCTTTGTAGTTTTATCTTGTTTTCCAGTACACATATCTAAAAATTCTTAAATCACGATTCTGGATTTTCTGAATACGTTTATCAAACTAGCGGCAATTGCTTATAATATCTGCATATGAGGTCAGGGAAAATGTATCTTCTTTTCCTTTTGAATCGGGTTTATTTTGGTAGATATTTGTTCTTGTTTTAAGGATAACCTTACTTTATTTTAAAGGATTTCTCAGAAAACAACACTTTTTAATCTTATGTCACTTTGCATCTCAAGTAAATGTATCTTGTTTTGAGATTTGATATCAAAATGAAGTGAGTTTATGGTTAAAATGAGAGAGAAAAATGCCAGTTTGGGTTTGAGTGATTCTAATGATGGTTGAGAAGGTTTGTGATTTTCCGGAGGGATTCCCCATCGTCTGTGTTCCCGATGGCCCTGTGGCATCTCCATCCGTATGTCCACGCAGCGTGTCGGATGTGCTGTGCTGAAAAAGTGCCAAAAGTGCCTTTTGGGACTTTCCTCAAATGAGCATGAGTAAATCTCACAAAAACATGTCATGCTTATATTTCTGTGGAAGCTTGTTTCCATCATGGAATAAAAGTACAAAAAAGTTTTTTTTTATTTGATTTTTATTTTATTTTAAAAATCAGACTTTTTTTTCTCTTGCAATTGCAAGTTTATATCTTGCGATTCTGACTGTGACATTACCTTTTGTTAACCCGCCGTCACGCACTGTGACTTCGCCATGAGGGTTTTTTTCTGCAACTAACCGACTAATACAATTTTGGTCGACTAAGCCTCTTCTCGTTGACTATTAGGGGGCAGCCCTAGTTTTATCTCAGTTAAGTATGACTGTTGTTTCAGATGTTTCTTGTAAAATTCAATAGGAAAATAAAAATAACCCCAAATAAGTCACTAGTTGTCATAGAGTAAAAGCATAGAGCTATAAAACAGCAGCTCAGAGCATTGGCTCTTGTGAGCATCTGATTAGAAATCTTCATGTTGACAGATGTGAGCATAGTTCTGAATATTGTTGAGATCTTTTGAAACTCTAGAGGAGGCATGTTTTTCCTCAAGAGAAACATCTGAGAAACGGGAGATGGTCAGTTGAATCCCATGATTAAATGATGGAGATTTGATCATTATCAAGAGTCCAGTCCTGGAGTGGCTGTTCATGACAGATGGAGCGTTAGCTTCTTTTCTCTAGCTCTTGTCTCAAAAGTGTCTCTGTTCGGGCCTTTTAAATAAGTTAAAAAAGAAGCTTTTTGGCTGGGTTAAAAATATAGATTTCTCGATTTTAATCGATTCTAATTGTTCTTAAATCCCCAAGTATTGATCTTTTAGTCTTTGCGGTTTTCAGTTGATCCATGAACAAAACTTCACTAAACATTATTTCTAGTGCATCCCATCCAATAAATCGCATTACGATTTGTGATTTGAAACAAAGTCTCAGCTTTCAAATTCTGTCATCATGAAATTCCAACAATAAATGTGGCTTTGGCACTCTTGACAACTTGGTAAGTGTTCATTTTGAATCCTGTTTATAGAGAGAAAGTAACTAACACTGCCTTTGTCAACCACCTTTCCTAGAACAGCCTCACTAATGGTTTTTGATGGTAAACCAGCACCAAACCATCACTGGGCCATGCTAGTCTCAGGTGTTCACACTTGTAGTTTTGATTGCTTGGTTCATTTGGTCTGGACCAAAAAAAAAGTTTTTGTCTTGGTCCACTGAGTGTTCACATTGCCATTTTAACACCGAGCCTAAAGACGTAGGGATATGTTCACAACCTGATTGGGTCGGCTTTTATTATGTATATTTCATGATGGAACTTACCGAACATCCAAAACAATGCTGTGTTCTGGGATAAATGCGCTGACCATGTGTTGATGTGATGTGTTGACCAGCTGAGAACTCATGAAGAGCTTATCAAATGTGTAAAGGAGTCAAAACCGCGTCAGGAATCCCTCCATCACACACAAACAGAGATCTGCTGCGAGGAGATGCGGTTCTGATGCTGTAACCGAACTGTGATGGGAAACATCACGACTGTGATGAGAAAAAACATTATTCTGTCCTTTTTAGGGGCTCATCTTGTTACATCACATCCTGTTTTGGTTCGTTTAGATGTCTTTGGTCCATGTTGCGTTCATATATCAGTCGAACCGCACCAGAGTTTGTTTGGAAGTGGAGGAGACTCATGTTTTCAGCGTCTCGGTCCACTTGTTTGTTGCACCAGGGTTCAGATGGCAGCGTTCACACTTATTCAAATGAACCGCACTAACAGAGCAATCGCACCAGGGTTCGTTTTAATCAAACCAAACATGCAAGTGTGAACACGCCGTGTCCGTTATTAGCCGATCATCATAAACGGTTGTTTTCCATGTCGGATCTTTGCAGATTGAGGGTTTAGGAGCTTCGTGTGTTTTCTTCTGGTGTGTGAATAAAGACTCTTTTCTACCTGTGCGCTCACAATGGCAGTGTCCCATTCCTATGGCAACATGCGCATCTGCTGTGAGCGATAGCGGTTCATGCAATCTCCTGTGAGCAGATAGTGCCGTTTTTACGGTTCGCCCGCTGCCCTTGGGTGCTCACTGTGGGCTGGGCCGCGCACAATCTCTTCTGTGTTGCTGATAAGGCAAATAGTGTTTTTGTGGAAGCCCCTGTTATATTGAATTATAGGTCAAGCGGTGACCTCGTACGGACAGGCAAGCCTTATTGATCTGTGTGAAGTTGAACTCAGAGGAGCTTATCCAGGTAAACAAGCCGTTTCTACTGTGATGTCATTTACTGTGTGTGAAAACTCACTAATGTTAGAGGGAAAAGTGAAATCTTAGCATTTCACATTATTGTAAAAAAAACAAGAAGGTTTTGTCCTATATTTAAAAATCTGATTTGTGCTAGAAGGTGTTAAAAGAGATTTTGCATGAATCATATTTCACCACAAAATTTAGAGAATTATATTTTGAAAAAAAAAAAAAGTCAGACTTATTGGCATAGTGATAATAGTTTTCATGACAATTGGGCACATTTGCCCCAACTTTTTAATTATTTATAATAATTTGATCTGATTTTTCAGTCATTTTGTAATAGTTCTCAGTGGGAATTATATTCGAGTTTCCTTTCTGAAATGCAAGAAAATACTTTTTTACATAAAAAATATCTTTATTTTTCGTTGCTGTTTAAGTCTGCGTTATATGTAAATTCACCCTATCAATTTTATAAATGCATGTTATTGATCTTCTTGTGAACAATTCATTCATGCATATTTTTTCTTTTTTTAATGTAATTTTTGGAAACACCTCACTTAAAGCCTTATGGATGATGCATTATAAAGGTATTTAGAATTTGTTAAAATGCATTATAACTTTTTATAAATAATTGTAACCAAAGTTACTGTAAAATACATTATAAAATTTGCAGATTCCTTGTTACATGTGAAATTGGTTGTTTTTCATGTTTTAATGCATTATACTTTCTAAGTAGATAAGTATTATAATGTATAATTGTGGTTAGAATTATTCATGAGATCATACAATACATTATAAGGTGCATTACAGGGCGTAATGAATGCATTCAAAATACTTTTATAATGCATTATATATAAAGGCTTTAGGTAAGAGTGTTCCTTTTTAATCATATTTTTTGAAAGATCCACTGAATATTTGGACTTTTAAGGCAAAATTGTCACAGCAGGGCCATTTAAAATGAGCTAGTGAAAACCTTGAACGATAATGTCTTTTTTATATTATAATATTCATGAAAATCTCAGTCTCAATGCCAAGTCACATTTATTTCTACTGGGTGTTATGGGTGTAAAGTTTATTAATATGAAACATTCAGTTTCAGCTATAAAGCTTCTATACAGAAGAAAATAGTGTCAGTTTTTTTTCTCATCCAAAAGTCCAGTCCAGTCAAATCAATATATTAATATTAAGTGTCTTTTAGGTTTCAGTATTGAGAATGTTTAATTGTCGTGAAAATGTCTTAATGTCAAGTGAAGTCACATTTAGATATTCAATTCAAATTTCAATTCAATTCAAATTTATTTGTATAGCACTTTTCACAATACATATTGTTTCAAAGCAGCTTTACAGAGAGTGCATATCAGAAATGTACATAGAAAAAAATACAGTTAGTTAATCATGTATTAATTTAGGGCATAACATATCGCCGGCGTGGAGTCGTCTCTTCACAGGCGTTTAGTCATCTCATCGCAAGTGTGAGATAAATACCGCTTTATACAATACAGATTAATAAACAGAAAAATAACAGTGTTGTAATATTCCTAAATTATAAAACAAATTCAGTTTCAGCTTTAAATCAACTCTACAATCATTATTCGGCTCAATTCAATTCAATAACAGTGTCTATGTTGGATATTTTGTCATAATCCAGCTCAGTTCAGCTCAAATTGTGAGAACAATGCCAAAAATCATAGCAGTCCTAACAATAGGTTTCATGTTCTTTCTGCTAAGTATAATTTCCTATGTCTTTCACTTGATTGTGCAGTGACATGTGACCTGAATGTGTTTTTGACAGGTTTTGTGAGGTATTGCTCTCACAGGGATGCAGGTTTGAATCGCGTGTCACGTCCCGTTCCCGTTGTCCCTCCCTCTCTCCCGGGTGTTTGGCAGAAGCTGCGGACGCATGATGCAGGACATCTGGAGCGTGCAATATTTCCCTGTCCTTTCTGATATTGTTGTTAATGCTACTCACGATAGATGGGCAGCTTGGCAGCAGGCGTTTCATATTTCACTGGAGCTGGAGTGAATCAATAGCTGAGAGAGAGAGAGAGAGAGAGAGAGAGAGAGAGAGAGAGAGAGAGAGAGAGAGAGAGAGAGAGAGAGAGAGAGAGAGAGAGAGAGAGAGAGAGAGAGAGAGAGAGAGAGAGAGAGAGAGAGAGAGAGAGAGAGAGAGAGAGAGAGAGAGAGAGAGAGAGAGAGAGAGAGAGAGAGAGAGAGAGAGAGAGAGAGAGAGAGAGAGAGAGAGAGAGAGAGAGAGAGAGAGAGAGAGACGCCGAGCTACTGCCTCCCGCTTCCTCAAACTCCTCCGGATCAGACCATCTGGGCTAACGGGGGCCGGCTCTCACAGCCCGTGTGTTTCCCCTCGGAGCGGGCGGCTCGATGGGTAACGAGACCTGTTGCGTCACATTTCAAACGCTACTGATGTTCTGTGATGAACGAACTGTGCATTGCAGCTTTGTCACACTGACGCTCAAAATGCCACTTTGAAACATCCCCCCCCCCCCGGCATTCACTATCCCTTTTGTTGTAGTCTGCTCTCCGGGCTCGCAGCCGTCGGAGCCAGCGAGAGATGTTTTGAATGCGCTGTGTTTGGGCTGCACGCGAGAGTCACTCAGGTGAGCTGTTTCCTGCAAACACTGACTGCTATAAGGTAAGAGCACAGCACGACGAGCGCGGCTTCCCCTCTCTCCCTTTCACTGCATGCTTTGTGCATCAGCAGAAACACTCCCCAGATGCTGCCGTCACGATTATACTGGTTTATGTGCAAAAAAATGCGCCCACACGAACATGCACACGGCTTGTGCATTGCCCTGTCACGTCCAGAGCAGGTCAGCCCACCTGAGAATCGTGCTGGTACTCGAGACAGAACGACGAGCTTCGTGCATCTGTTCTGCAGGAGAAGACGTTTATCAGGGATGCTCTTGTTTGTCTCTATGCTCCTGCCCCGGGGATGTGGTGGTGGCGAGATGATGGAGGAAGAAAGCAGGCCACTCTCCATCTGTGTTACGCCTCGCAGCATCTCCTCGTGCAGACCGGGGCCTGTGGCGATTCACCGGCAGCTTTATCAGGACGCGGAGCGGAGGGAGGGAAGGATTAGAGCCGAGACTGATGTGTGTCACTGACACACTGTACGAGCGAGAGGAGATCGCGCTGATGAACTAGGGCACTCGTGCAAACGGGGAATAAATAGAAGTTCCAAAAGTGTTTATAAACTCATAGCATATTAGTGCTTACTGCTTTATTGTAAATAATTTAGTATTTTCCATCCATCCATCCATCCATCCATCCATCCATCCATCCATCCATCCATCCATCCATCCATCCATCCATCCATCCATCCATCCATCCATCCATCCATCCATCCATCCATCCATCCATCCATCCATCCACCCACCCATCCATACATCCATCCACCCACCCACCCACCCATCCATCCACCCACCCACCCATCCATCCACCCATCCATCCACCCATCCACCCATCCACCCATCCACCCACCCATCCACCCATCCACCCACCCATCCATCCATCCACCCATCCATCCATCCACCCATCCACCCACCCATCCATCCACCCATCCATCCATCTGCTGCTGGCGTTAACCAGGATGGACGTTCATTTATGCGTTCAGATGTGATTAACTTTGTTATGCGATTGCTGTATGTTTTATGAAGCTGTGAGCGCATATCAAAGCTTTTGTGGCTGTGTGTTCAGTGCAGACATTGTGATGAGGTCATAGATAAAGCTGAGGTCACAGTGTGAGGTCTTTTAAACATGACTTCACACAAACCCACTCGTGCAAAAGTAATCAAAGTTAAAGCTAAAGTTCATCAGCGCTGGCCGGTCATATTAGATATGTGCATAATTAATTTAGCAAGGGAGTAAACATCCCTTAATTGTCACGGATACAAGGTTTTAATCATGCCGGTGTCTCCATTTGTTAGATGTTTTATGTAAATCTAGTCATTAGCCAACTGCTGTTGACCGTTGCTTTGCTTTTCCGAGCAAACGTCTGCTACAATTATCAATCTATAATTCAAAAACAATTAGGGACGCCTCTGGGCTGTTCTCTCTAAACTCACTCAAAGGGCTCTCAGGCTCTCAATGTGAACTTGACCATTATAATCCACTCAAAGGCTTCGGTTACACGTCCATTACAGAGACCAGGTCTCGTTTGTGCAGCTGGGTATCAACATGACTTTGTAATCCAGCTCACATTTTTTCAAAATGTCACCTAGATATCGGCCGAGCTAAAGAGGATTCATTAAAGCGCCGGTCCGGTCGCGCACTGACTCTCTGCCAGCAGTTGTTCTGGTCTGAGTCCAGCCTGTTGTCCTCGTCCCCTTCAACTCATTGGACAAATTTATCCTTTATAACAACAGTAACAAATTAAAGCAGATACATTGCAGATTTCTCTCTCTCTGTCTATATCTACCCATCTATCTATCCATTGTTCTGTCTGTCATTTTGTTTGTCTGTCTTCTATCTATCGATCTATCGATCTATCGATCTATCGATCTATCTATCGTTCTGTTTATCATTCTGTTTATCATTCTACATATCTATCGTTCTATCTACAGTAACTGTCTATCTGTTTTTCTATCTATTGTTCTTTCATTGAAATTCTACGCCAGAATTCTGTCATTCTATTGTTCTATCGTTCTAGGCAAATTTCAATCAGAATTGGACAGAATTGTTTAGAGCAATGCAGAGAAAGATTATTATAGTGTTGCGGGCTAGAAAAACATGCACATGTACAGTATTTGTAATCCACAGAAATTAAGATGAACAATATTTCAGCCCATTAAATATAGAGGGAGACCATAAGATTTCACAATCAGCCTCTAAATACTAGTGTAAATTCATCCTCAATAAATATAGATGGAGCGAAATCAAAATAATCATGTTCAAGGAAGACACATTATCTGCATGAACGTGGCGAGATGAGTTTGAGCGGAAGGCTGTGTTGTTGAGAAACACGTCCTGGTGGAGTTAATGCTGGAGTGAGTCCTGATCCTAACATCCATTAAACGGCCAGCAACAGCGAGGAAGTCTGCCAATTTTGTCATTAATACCGCGCAACCTTTTGCCTTCTTTTTTTTTTTCTGTCCTTTTCCATCCAATTTCCTATAAAACTTGTGTAGCTTTCACGTTAAACACTAGAGTTCACAGTCATGACCAGCACTGGGACTCTTCACTCGCACTGAAGTTCTAGTTTTTTAATCAGGATACTTGAATTATATGTTATATTATTCTGACAGTGTCTGTCAGAAAAAGCTGGAGTTGTGCTTCATGTTTTATAAATCTATAGCTGTATTTTACAAACTAATGAGCTGCATTGCTGACAACATATCTCTTTACATGAGCAGAAACTCTATGAGTGTATGAGTGTTGCCCTCAGCACATAAATATTGAGAAAATTGTCAATTTTTTTGTTATTATGCATATACACGTAAAAATAAAGGTTCTAAAAGGAACGGTTTGCACCAGAAGAACCTTTAAAAGAAAAAAAATCACACTGTGAAGAACCATTCAAACTTTTTCCACCATAAATAACCTTTTGTGGAATGGAAGGATTCCATGGATGTTAAAGTTTTGGAATCATTGATGCTGACACAGGACCTTTATTTTTAAGTACGCACTTTTAAAGGGATAGTTCACCCAAAAAGGAACATGTTGTCATCATTTACTCACCCTCAAGTTGTTCCAAACCTGTATGAATTTCAACACAAAAGAAGATATTTTTAAAAATGTTGGTAACCAAACAGTTGA
Organism: Meda fulgida; assembly: GCA_030578275.1. Lineage (NCBI taxonomy): Eukaryota > Metazoa > Chordata > Actinopteri > Cypriniformes > Leuciscidae > Meda > Meda fulgida. Next base: position 4,462,807 of record CM060631.1, on the reverse strand, counting down.
TGGACCCCATTGACTTCCATAGTATGGGGTGAGGGGGGAACTATTCACTGTTTGGTTACCAACATTTTTCATCTTTCTATATAACTGTCCCTTAAAGTCTTTTTTCTCGCTTCCTGCTGCATGTTGTGAAATTTAGCTCACTTGCTTCTGTTGGCCATTCATGCACTGATATATGTGATGGTGTGTGACAGCTGAGGAGAACACGGCTGTTTCAGCCTTCTGTTCATTTTTATTCGTCATAGCCGAGATTATAGTTCTCATTCAGAAGAGGTTTGGATGAGCAGACTTTCGTCAAAGTAATACACATTTTATTTGAGATCGACAGTAAGGCTGCAGTCCGTTCAGTAAGTCATGTTGTGTTCTGTAATGATCATTTCATTTTTTTGTCTCTTTTTCTGTAAAAAAATATCTTGTCAATCCAATCAATAATGAGTCAACAAGGACATGTTGAAATTCGTTGTTGTAGGTATTGTGCACAGTAAGCAAACTGCATAACTATGAGTAGTGACCATAAACCCTCTAGTTACAGATACCAGTCTTTTCCACTAAACTAACTCTGGTTTAGTTGTCTGTAATTCTCTGATGTCGTTGAGATATTCATTCATCATTCACTGATTCTGAGATTATGAACTGGAAAGCCTTCAGATTCTTTTTTTTCTCGCTGAATACAGGTCCCTCTAAAAAAATTAGCATATTGTGATAAAGTTCATTATTTTCCATAATGTAATGATAAAAATTAAATTTTCATATATTTTAGATTCATTGCACACCAACTGAAATATTTCAGGTCTTTTATTGTTTTAATACTGATGATTTTGGCATACAGCTCATGAAAACCCCAAATTCCTGTCTCCAAAAATTAGCATATTTCATCCGACCAATAAAAGAAGTGTTTTTAATACAAAAAATGTCAACCTTCAAATAATTATGTTCAGTTATTCACTCAATACTTGGTCGGGAATCCTTTTGCAGAAATGACAGCTTCAATGCGGCGTGGCATGGAGGCAATCAGCCTGTGGCACTGCTGAGGTGTTCTGGAGGCCCAGGATGCTTCGAGAGCGGCCTTAAGCTCATCCAGAGTGTTGGGTCTTGCGTCTCTCAACTTTCTCTTCACAATATCCCACAGATTCTCTATGGGGTTCAGGTCAGGAGAGTTGGCAGGCCAATTGAGCACAGTAATACCATGGTCAGTGAACCATTTACCAGTGGTTTTGGCACTGTGAGCAGGTGCCAGGTCGTGCTGAAAAATGAAATCTTCATCTCCATAAAGCTTCTCAGCAGGTGGAAGCATGAAGTGCTCCAAAATCTCCTGATAGCTGCACTGACCCTGCCCTTGATAAAACACAGTGGACCAACACCAGCAGCTGACATGGCACCCCAGACCATCACTGACTGTGGGTACTTGACAATGGACTTTAGGCATTTTGGCATTTCCTTCTCCCCAGTCTTCCTCCAGACTCTGGCACCTTGATTTCCGAATGACATGCAACCACTGAGCAACAGTCCAGTGCTGCTTCTCTGTAGCCCAGGTCAGGCGCTTCTGCCGCTGTTTCTGGTGCAAAAGTGGCTTGACCTGGGGAATGCGGCACCTGTAGCCCATTTCCTGCACACGCCTGTGCACGGTGGCTCTGGATGTTTCTACTCCAGACTCAGTCCACTGCTTCCGCAGGTCCCCCAAGGTCTGGAATCGGTCCTTCTCCACAATCTTCCTCAGGGTCCGGTCACCTCTTCTCGTTGTGCAGCGTTTTTTGCCACACTTTTTCCTTCCCACAGACTTCCCACTGAGGTGCCTTGATACAGCACTCTGGGAACAGCCTATTTGTTCAGAAATGTCTTTCTGTGTCTTACCCTCTTGCTTGAGGGTGTCAATGATGGCCTTCTGGACAGCAGTCAGGTCGGCAGTCTTACCCATGATTGCGGTTTTGAGTAATGAAACAGGCTGGGAGTTTTTAAAAGCCTCAGGAATCTTTTGCAGGTGTTTAGAGTTAATTAGTTGATTCAGATGATTAGGTTAATAGCTTGTTTAGAGAACCTTTTCATGATATGCTAATTTATTGAGATAGGAATTTAGGGTTTTCATGAGCTGTATGCCAAAATCATCAGTATTACAACAATAAAAGACCTGAAATACTTCAGTTGGTGTGCAATGAATCTAAAATAAATGAAAGTTTAATTTTTATCATTACATTATGGAAAATAATGAACTTTATCACAATATGCTAATTTTTTGAGAAGGACCTGTATTGTCAAAAAGCTCAAAAACACAGAGATATAATGTTTTCGCTACATCATCCTGCCCTAAACGTCTAAATAGCGAACTAGAACATTGTCATTATCAGACTTCCTATCTACATGGCTTGTTTGCTTTGGATTTCCTCTTTACTGTAGTCAGGGAGTGTTTTCCCAATGGATTCTTAAATATGAAGGATTTCTTAGCTTTAGATGTTTGAGCCTTTTTGCTGGAGTCAATGTCATCTATTTTGCAGTACCGCTCCTGACAGCCGCCCTGAATAAAGCCACCGGCTACCTCTGCCATGACAAACCACACACACTCGCCGATACATTACATTACAGCTCAGCATGTTCATTTAAATCATACAACTCCATTCGTTTCAGCACTGTAAATGATTTATATTATTATATATAATATAATATATATATTCTGTCTAAACAGGAAGCATGTGCCGCATAAATGATCTGCAGTGGCCCCATGGTCAGAGGAGTTCAGATTTATTTATTTATAATAACATCAATTAAATACCATAAAATAAATATCTTATTTAGTTGTTTGTTTGGTCTTATTTGATCTTATTAGTTTCTTTATTCTTTTGATTATTTCTTTATTTAATCTTATATTTAATCCCATTTATTTGTGTTATCTTATTTATTCTTATTTTATCTATTTAATCCTATTTATTTGTTTTTATTTATGTAATCTTATTTGTTATTTTAATCATATTTCTTTAATCTTGTTTATTTATTTGATCTTTCTTTTTCAATTATTTATGTTTATTTTATCTTCATTCATTTTTTTATACATGTAATCTTATTTATTATTGTTTTATCTTGTTTAATTCAATTTATTGTGTCGTATTTACTTATTTTATCTTTTTTATTTATTTAATCTTATTTATACTATTTATTTCATCTTATTTTATCCGGATTACTTAATCTTATTTATTTATTTAATCTTATTTATTTAATCCTATTTTATTTCTATCCATTTCTTTATTTATGTAATCTTAACTTTATCTTGTTTTTATCCTGTTTAATCCTATTTATTATCATGTTTTATCCTGTTTAATCCTATTAGCTTTATCTTATATTCATCATATTTTATTTTCAGATTGTGAAGTGTGTTTGTGCATCTTTACGGTACTCAGAGGCTTTTATTCTGTGCCATACGTGACTAAGAGCATCAGACGTGCTCGTGACCTCTTTATGAATCACGAATGCTGCGTCCCGTGAATCTGAGCAGGAAAATAATCCATGAGATGCTTCACAAGGGGCGTCTGGCACATGAAAGCTAGTCCTCGTGCGAGAAGGTCGGCGTCAGATGCGTGAGTTTGTTTCAAAGCGCTCCTGCATGGTGCGTTTGTGATGGCAGAATGCTGCCGTCCTCCAGATGAAGCTTTGATGGAGAGATGAGTCAGATAGTGATGTCGGAGCACTATTAAACACAAACTCCAAGCACATTAGTGTCTGCAGCTTTAGTTACAGGAGCTTTAGGTGTTCATGTGGAGATGTGAAGCGAACAGTGTCTTTGTGTGTTTTGGCAGTGTAACAAATAACCACTGAGCATTGATGTCCAGCTTCTGAAATCCCACATACAGTCACACGTGTGGAAGATGCTGCAGTAAATCAGCCCGTGTTGGTTGTACATTGATAAATTGTAATGATAATTGTAAATGATCTGTCTAGGGACGCTGCTAATTGCTCTCCTCTGCTCACTATCGTCTAAAATAAAAGCACTTCATTGGTGTTGTTGTTTGATATGGATAAGTCACAGACTTTGTGAATCTGTCAATAGATGCAGAAAAATGTATTCTGTGCAGAAATGGATGCTGTGTTTATGTGAGGTTCATAGTTTAAGGTTGCATCTTTCTTTTGTTTAGTTGTCCATGAGACCTTTAGGAAACTGAATGTGCTCAGATGATGCTACTTTAATGATGTAATATCTGGGTTAGTTTACTGCCACTATGCCAGGTTTTTAAAAGGCACCCTTAGTTACGCAGTCCTAGAACTGGTCCTGTAACTACATTTTGTAAAGAAAGGTGCTTGCTTATGCAAACTTGCTTCTGTGATGCGATGGTGTTGCTAAGGTGTTGCTAGGTGAATGCGTTCTGTCTGAAGTCACAAAAGTCCTGCACCCTCTTGTCTGTGATCTTCTGGTCTGTAGATCTGGCTTGTGTCGCTCCTTCAGTGTACGTCTGTGGGTGATTTATGTTTGTATTTGATTTGTTTGTGATTTATTTATTTTTGATTTATATATTTTTCTAATTATTTAAACCGTGTTATTTCTTTATTTTTCTTATTTATTTTCCAATTATTTAATTAACTATTTTTCTAATTTGTGTGTATATGTATATGTATATATATATATATATATATATATATATATATATATATATATATATATATATATATATGTATATATATATATATATATATGTATATATATATATATATATATATATATATATATATATATATATATATATGTATATATATATGTGTGTGTGTGTGTGTGTGTGTGTGTGTAGGCCTATATCATTTTGATGTATTTATTTTAAATTAAAATTTATTTTTCTTATTTGTTTGTTGATCTATTTGCTTCTTTGTTATTATTCTTTTTATTTATTGTTTATTTAGGTTTGATTTTTTATTTTTAAAATGCTATTTTTTTATTTTTCTAATTATTTATGATTTATTTGTTAATTTTCTAATTTATTTATTTGCATATATATATATATATATATATATATATATATATAATATATATATTTTTTTTCTTATTTGTATATTTATTTATTAACTTATTTGTTTGTTGACTATTTTATTTAATTTTATTTACATTAGATTTTATTTCTAATGTATTCTAATTGATTTTGTATTTTTTAAATTGATTTATTTTCTGCTTTATTTGTTTATTTTTCTAATGTATTTATTTGTCAAGAATAGTGGGACGGGATACTGACTTACACCATCGCAAAAGATACAAACAGTCACAGAATTTCTATTTCTGTAAATTCAGTTATTATTAAGTCTTGTATCTCGGTAAATGTCTGTTATGTCAAACCGCTTCATCTGGATGGTACTAAATAAATGTCCAGTTTATGTCAAACACCTTTGAGGAAACAGAAAGTTGTTCCTTACAACAGAGCTAAACCCCTCCTCGTCCTGTAGTTTCTGTTTTTATGAACGTTGCGCTGGGAATTATACCTGAAATGAGAAAACAGCTGCCGTTTTACATGACAAGTGTCGTGATGTTAAGGATCTTGATGTGCGTTTGTAAGCGCTCAAACAACCGGCAGTGATTGAGAATCAATTAGAGCTCATTGTGGCTTGAGCACGTCTAGAACAATAAACCCGCTGGCGACAGCTGCTCGCAGAACATTTACATCTTATTCATGAGTGACAGCGGAGTCTGTCTGGAGCAGAATTAAGAGACCGAGAGCGACTGGTGGTTTCAGCTCAGAGGCGTTCAGGTCTGTCTCACACCACTGCAGCCCCGGTTTCTGCTCACTCTTAAAAAGGTCACTTACATGTTCATGTTTCAAATGCTGGCCTGTCAGGAAGAGAAAAATGCCATTTAGCTCGACCGACTCGGCATGGCATTTCACTTCAGTTTCTGTTTAACAGTTAAACAGCTTCAATCTGAAGAGGAGTCCGTTTCTATCTGTCTGTTCTATCTTTCTATCTATCTGTCCGTTTCTTTCTGTCTGTCTGTCTGTCTGTCTGTCTGTCCGTCTGTTCTATCTTTCTATCTATCTGTCCGTTTCTTTCTGTCTGTCTGTCTGTCTGTCTGTCTGTCTGTCTGTCTGTCCGTCTGTTCTATCTTCTATCTATCTGTCCGTTTCTGTCTGTCTGTCTGTCTGTCTGTCCGTCTGTTCTATCTTTCTATCTATCTGTCCGTTTCTGTCTGTCTGTCTGTCTGTCTGTCTGTCCGTCTGTTCTATCTTTCTATCTATCTGTCCGTTTCTGTCTGTCTGTCTGTCTGTCTGTCTGTCCGTCTGTTCTATCTTTCTATCTATCTGTCCGTTTCTTTCTGTCTGTCTGTCTGTCTGTCTGTCCGTCTGTTCTATCTTTCTATCTATCTGTCCGTTTCTTTCTGTCTGTCTGTCTGTCTGTCTGTCTGTCTGTCTGTCCGTCTGTTCTATCTTTCTATCTATCTGTCCGTTTCTGTCTGTCTGTCTGTCTGTCTGTCTATCTGTCCGTTTCTTTCTGTCTGTATGTCTGTCTGTCTGTCTTTCCGTTTCTATCTGTCTGTCTGTCTGTCTGTCTGTCCGTTTCTATCTGTCTGTCTGTCCGTTTCTATCTGTCTGTCTGTCTGTCTGTCCGTTTCTATCTATCTGTCTGTCTGTCTGTCCGTTTCTATCTGTCTGTCTGTCTGTCTCTCCGTTTCTATCTGTCTGTCTGTCCGTTTCTATATCTGTCTGTCTGTCTGTCCGTTTCTATATCTGTCTGTCTGTCTGTCCGTTTCTATATCTGTCTGTCTGTCTGTCTGTCCTTTTCTATCTATCTATCTGTCTGTCTGTCTGTCCGTTTCTATCTATCTGTCTGTCTGTCTGTCTGTCTGTCCGTTTCTATCTGTCTGTCTGTCTGTCCTTTTCTATCTATCTATCTGTCTGTCTGTCTGTCCGTTTCTATCTATCTGTCTGTCTGTCTGTCTGTCTGTCTGTCTGTCCGTTTCTATCTGTCTGTCTGTCTGTCCGTTTCTATCTGTCTGTCTGTCTGTCTGTCCGTTTCTAATTATCTGTCTGTCTGTCTGTCCGTTTCTATCTGTCTGTCTGTCTGTCCGTTTCTAATTATCTGTCTGTCTGTCTGTCTGTCCGTTTCTATCTGTCTGTCTGTCTGTCCGTTTCTATCTATCTGTCTGTCCGTTTCTATCTGTCTGTCTGTCTGTCTGTCCGTTTCTAATTATCTGTCTGTCTGTCTGTCTGTCCGTTTCTATCTGTCTGTCTGTCTGTCCGTTTCTAATTATCTGTCTGTCTGTCTGTCTGTCTGTCCGTTTCTATCTGTCTGTCTGTCCGTTTCTAATTATCTGTCTGTCTGTCTGTCTGTCCGTTTCTATCTGTCTGTCTGTCTGTCCGTTTCTATCTGTCTGTCTGTCTGTCTGTCCGTTTCTAATTATCTGTCTGTCTGTCTGTCTGTCTGTCCGTTTCTATCTGTCTGTCTGTCTGTCCGTTTCTAATTATCTGTCTGTCTGTCTGTCCGTTTCTAATTATCTGTCTGTCTGTCTGTCTGTCCGTTTCTATCTGTCTGTCTGTCTGTCTGTCTGTCCGTTTCTAATTATCTGTCTGTCTGTCTGTCCGTTTCTATCTGTCTGTCTGTCTGTCCGTTTCTATCTATCTGTCTGTCCGTTTCTATCTGTCTGTCTGTCTGTCTGTCCGTTTCTAATTATCTGTCTGTCTGTCTGTCTGTCAGTTTCTATCTGTCTGTCTGTCTGTCCGTTTCTAATTATCTGTCTGTCTGTCTGTCTGTCCGTTTCTATCTGTCTATCTGTCTGTCTGTCCGTTTCTAATTATCTGTCTGTCTGTCTGTCTGTCCGTTTCTATCTATCTGTCTGTCTGTCTGTCTGTCTGTCTGTCTGTCCGTTTCTGTCTGTCTGTCTGTCTGTCCGTTTCTATCTGTCTGTCTGTCTGTCTGTTCAATTGATCGTTCTAAATCATCCATCCGTCCGTCTGTCCGTGGGGAAAAAAGACCAAATGAATAGGTCAAAAAAAAAAAAAAAGGAATTCCCGCACACTATCAATAATTGAAAATGAGTATTATAAATTTGTTTTAGCAACATTTCGGTCTCACGACCTTCATAAGGGATGTGCCTATAACACAAGAAATCTGTCCCTATAGCAACACAACATTTACTTGACTCCGGTTACTGTTAGTGTTGTGTTGGTTAATAAAGAAACATTGATGAATTGACATGTTCTGGCTCTCGAACCAGAGAGAAGCTGAAGGCGGTTTGGTGAAACCCGGCCCATGTAAGTGAACCAGTGACTCAGCCTGGACTCTGAATATTTAGGTCATTAAGGCGGTTCACTGGGATATTTTGCTCGTAAATGTTTTATCTGAGGGGCCGTGCTTACATGACATGCTCGTCCGGGTCTTTTGTGCTGCCGACAGTCCGAGCGGCGATGGAGTGGCCGGTAGGTACGCACTGTTTGGATTAATGCTCGTGTGTGTGTGTGTGTGTGTGTGTGTGAGATGGAGATGTACCGTGGGCTGTAATACAGTAGCTGAGAGCTCTGGATCGATGTCTGAACTCAGAGGTAGAGATGAAAGTCCGACCCTTGCAGGGTTTGGGAACCGCACAAAACAACTTTGAAGAAAAGCATCAGGAGACTGGCTTGTAGATTTGTATGAACATGTACATTCACTTTTGTCAAACCCTTTACCGGCATGCATTTGTCTTCACCGCAAACCATATTTTCTTGTTCTTATTTAAGTATTTTTATCATGTTTTTCATTTAAGGAGAGGTGTGTTTTATTCCACACACAGCTCAATTTTAAGATTTGGTCTATTTTGCTTCAGACTAGTGGAAAGAAAACATCTAAACTACATATTATAGTGTTTATTTTATTGCACTTTGCTTTTGTAGATTTCGATGACAATACGTAGCCTATCTTTAAAGGCTGTGAGGATTTTTCTCCTGCTCTGATTCAGAAATCTCCACCTCAGCAGCTTTGCATACAATAAACTGTGCAGTTATTCATATCTATATTCTGTCCTAAAAACTTGATGAAAATGTATTTGTCTTCTGGCTGTTGACTGTATTTTCTGATTTATGAAGTGATAAAAAGAGAGATCCAAAATCCCCTCTGTAAAAACCTTTAACTCGAGATGTTGAACAAAATCAAACAATAATTTTGAATTTGGCATTATTCAATGTTTATTCATTTCAATACAATATAATTACATAAAATGCTGTAATCAATAAACTGGAGAGGGATTGTGTGATATTGATGAATGTTTTTACCCTATTCACCTGTGGTGTCCTGCCTTAAAAATACAAAGATGCTTAAAATGAGATTTACTTGACTTTTACTACAAAATTGAGCAAGATTATTTTTTCTTTCCACATTGTCAAAGGGTTTTTTGATTGATTGTTGTTGTTGTTTTTGTTGTTGTCATTGTCATTTTTTAGCATAGAAATCACTAAATTTGGTTAGATTTATGTTAGGTTGTGATTGGTCTACTCTGCTCTGATTGGTCAGATGGCTCAGTCTGTTGTGATTGGTCTACTCTGCTCTGATTGGTCAGATGGCTCATTCTTTTGTGATTGGTCTACTCTGCTCTGATTGGTCAGATGGCTCAGTCTGTTGTGATTGGTCTACTCTGCTCTGATTGGTCAGATGGCTCAGTCTGTTGTGATTGGTCTGCTCTGCTCTGATTGGTCAGATGGCTCAGTCTGTCGTGATTGGTCTATTCTGCTCTGATTGGTCAGATGGCTCAGTCTGTCGTGATTGGTCTATTCTGCTCTGATTGGTCAGATGGCCCAGTCTGTTGTGATTGGTCTACTCTGCTCTGATTGGTCAGATGGCTCAGTCTGTCGTGATTGGTCTATTCTGCTCTGATTGGTCAGATGGCCCAGTCTGTTGTGATTGGTCTGCTCTGCTCTGATTGGTCAGATGGCTCAGTCTGTTGTGATTGGTCTGCTCTGCTCTGATTGGTCAGATGGCTCAGTCTGTCGTGATTGGTCTATTCTGCTCTGATTGGTCAGATGGCCCAGTCTGTTGTGATTGGTCTACTCTGCTCTGATTGGTCAGATGGCTCAGTCTGTTGTGATTGGTCTACCGCATACAGTGAAACGAAACGCCTTTTATCATATCTGAATTTCAGCTCCGGAGGCTTCCTCGGCACTTGATACAGAGTGAGACACAAATCCAGCGCAAGTCTTCATCCTTTAGAAGTGCATGCAAAGTGGAATTGCAGGGCTGAAAACAGCTACTTCTTGTTGACAACATGAACCAAACTCTTCTACTACTTCTTGTTGCACATTTGTTACATTGTTTCGTAGGTGTGTAACAGGAAGTGAGATGGAATTCCTGACGACCCATTTCAGGCAGTTCAGATTAATCGACTCTTTCTTTTAGGAGACAATAGCTAACTTTTCTTACACAGTTGTTCTTTTCAAGTAAATGTATCCTGTTTTAAGCATATTTCTCCTGAAAAATAATGCGTTTTTTTCAGTGTTTAAGAGCTGATGTCTAAAAGACGTTTTTCTCCGCTTCTTCTCAGATATGTGTCACCAAGATGTCCACTCGCAGCTGCCAGGGATCCGACTCAGTCATCAAACCCCTAGACACCATTCCTGAAGACAAGAAGGTGCGAGTGCAGCGGACGCAGAGCGGCTTCGATGCCTTCGAGAAACCGGCGAGTCAGGTGAAGCGAGTCCACTCAGAGAACAATGCCTGCATCACCTCCAAAAGCTCCTCCTCTGGGAAAGAGTCTCCAAAACTACGCCGGCACTCCAGTCCTATTTCTGTGAGTGTATGAGTGTGTTTTCTTCCATAATTTATGTCTTATTTGTGCTTATTAAAGTTTATGACAGAATGAGCAAATTAATGCCTAATTTGACATTGCTAACAGATCATGATTGTCCTTGATAAGCCTCATTTATAAACCTTTATGTGAGGTGTGAAATGTGTTTTGAGTTGTAGATATTTTTATCATATAAAAATGATAAATTTATAATTTTTTCAGGCCAAGCCCCTTTGAGCTAAAAAAATTCTACTTGAAGTCTCCCAGAAGTTATATTAAAAAAAAATAACATCTCGTTCACAGTTAATGGGCAGTTAATGGTCACATGACATGCAGGTATACAAATAAAATATTTCATAATTTTTAAATGTTTATTTTTTATTTAGTTTTATTTATATATATATATATATATATATATATATATATATATATATATATATATATTATATATAAATATATATATATATATAATATATATATATATATATATATATATATATTCCAATTTTTGGCAAGTGTTTTATTTAGATTTTTTTTCTTTTCAAATTATTAAAATTTTATGTTATGATTTTATTTGTTTTTAGTGAGGGTTTTACTTAGATTTTTAGTTTTTAAATTATTTATTTTAATGTTCATTTTTAATATTTTTATTCCTTTTTGGTAATTGTTTTATTTTTGTTTTTCTCTTTTTAATTATTTTAATTTTACATTATGATTTTATTCATTTTTAGTAAGGGTTTTATTTTTAATTTTAAAATGAGTTATTTTAATGACTATTCATTTGGGGTAAGTGTTTTATTTTGATTTTTAATTTTAACATTATTTATTTATTAAAAAAAAAATATTACATTATGATTTTATTTTACACTATTTTCATTAACTCACAAACCCCACTTTGTTAATCCCTGACATTTTGTATAATTATTATATTTATTGCAATTTAATTTAGAAAAGACGAGTTGATTGTTATAGTATATAAATTCTAAGCGAGACCTGAGAGGGAAAGCTAAAGGTTGGAGGGTTTGAAGAATGCAGCTAGCGAGCACATTTGCTTGCTGATTCACACCAATGAAAAATGGATGAGCGTAAGTCTGACAGAAGGAGTGGAGAGTGTGAGTGTGACCTCTTTCCCATAACACCCTTCTCATTATTCTGCCACAGACCTTCTTATTTAGAAAATCCACTAAAACCTGTTCTCCACGGGGTCCCTGCACTCCGAACACCTTAATCACAATCATAAACACCCGCTAAGGTAATACCAGCGCTCTAAAGCGAAGCTGATGGATTGGAGAGCGGATGTGTTCACTGAAAGCGTGTCGTGATCTGGCCGTATGGTGGCTGCTGGACTCTAAGAGACAGCTGGTGTCTGGTGTTGATAAAAGGCTGCAGGGTTTGCGGTTACAGGCGCATCTGAGCAAGCGGTTATCCGGGAACAGTCCGGTAATCTTTCACACCAATCGCAATAAGTGACTCGCTGCTGCAGATCGGTGTCAGGCTGCAAACCTGATTACTGAAGAAACGCTGCATTTCAGGAGAGCTAGTGCCGTGTGCATTTGCTCTTCAAGACTTTAGAGTATCATTCTCGTTAATGCAAGTAGAATATTACTGTATTGGTTTGGAATAAACAAATGTTTTTTTGGTTGCATTCTCTTTAAAAAGATGAGTTTAAAAAAAAATTAAATCTGCATTCATATTAGCATATTTATTCTAAAAGCTTTTAATTATGGACTTGTGTTTTTGGGGGTGGGGGGGTTGAAATGTCAGCGTTCTTTAGATCCATCATCCAAGGGTTTGTGTGTGTATAGAAACTATGCATATAAAACTGTGCATATCAAGTGTGCATGTTTTTATACACTTTTGCACAAAAATATGAAGCAGCACAACTGTTTTCAACATTGATAATAATGAGAAATGCAGCAAATCAGCATATTAGAATGATTTCAGAAGGATTATGTGACACTAAAGACTGGAGTAATTTCAAAGTTTGTGTTTCAGGGGGGGGGGGGTAGAAAAAAAATGTTTTCAAGAAAGTTATTGATGAATGATGTTTGCAGATTTTTACCTTGAGCTTCACTGTAGTAAATGTAACCACAGTTCACCTGTCCTCTTTCAGTCACTGCCAAAGTGCTCTGCTCACAGTAAAATCCTGCAGACCACATTTCCTGTTTAACAGGAAACCATTAATCACGTCGAGTTGAAACAGCACTGGGTCATTAATACGGGGACAGACGTGTCTTTCCGGAAATCCCTGCTGTATATATCCTGGATCTGACCCAGAATACCTGACCATACGCTGGCTGACCTCACATCTGCTGCAGGTCGCTGGGCCTCCTGGTCTGATAAAATATCACAGAATATCCTCTATTAAAGTCACCATGAAATCAGAATAGAGAGTTAAAAATTGTATGGAATGTTGCAGGATAAATGATTTACTCATGAACATCCTTTTGTTTTAAATTCATGTACCCTCTCAATATTTTATCAAAATAACTTCCCCTCCCTCTTGAACAATCTGATGATGTGTTCAGTGGCGTGAGGGCGGGCAACCTGTCAATCACATGACGATCCACCAATAGCAAACCACAGCCATCCAATCAATTCCCAATGGACAAAATCAAGTCCCGCCCTACATTTTTTTCTTGTTCTAGACGAGGTTTCACTTGGATATAGGTCACAATAGGGGAAAAAAAGATGATCGCAACTTTCGTTTCGTGCTGACTTTAACTGCGTCTATCTCTATTACAGCCCACAAGCCCAAAGTTCGGAAAGGCAGATTCGTACGAGAAGCTGGAAAAGCTCGGAGAGGGATCCTACGCAACCGTATACAAAGGGAAGAGCAAGTGAGTTCTGTGAAACCATGCACTTCATTTTCATACAGACACACTGTTTAGTAATAAAACTGTAAACAAAGACGGCAGCAGATCATTATAATATGAATGAAATCATTTTTCATTTTGTTGTAATAAAATCGAGAGCTGGAGAGAGCTTCTCTTCCAGAGCATGAAATGGCACGTGTTGTTGTATGAAATCCTTTCAGACAGAGAGCGTGTAACGCTTGTTTTTCCTTGATGATTACTTTTATAAATTAAAATCTGGAAAATAAAATTTCAGCCAGTGTGAAATGAATTGTGCATTATTGGCAGTGTTTTTTCATAGTAATGATGCTATTTGTGTGCAAGTTCTTTGATTGGTGGAGTTCATTTACTTCACATCTTGACCTCTGTGTTAAGATTCACTCCACTGCCTCGCAATTGCATTTCATTGACTTAACAGTAAATCAGTAAATTGTGTTCCTGGTCTTAATTTGTGTTCCATTTTATTTCATTCATCATCAATCTCTCTTATTAAACAACATTCTGTCATATACAGTAGAGACATTTACAACCATCCAGTCAATTCACACTAGATACAATAATTTCCCATATAGGGCCCAATGAAATCTGTTTTAAATTTTTACAACATTCTATTTTCCATTTTAATACAGTATTTCTGGGTTAAATTGGCAATCATCAAAAAGCATGCTAACCAAGTGAATTCATAAAACTGTAACAGCTTATTAATAATTCATTTAAATTTTAATAATAGTAGAGCCCTATGAAAATGGTTTTAATCCCCCCCCCCCCCCCCCCACCTTAAATTCCATTTTATTTTTCCAAAGTTCTGTGATGTCTGTTCATTTTTCTGGGTTCTGTGTTTTATGATGTAATACAACGTTATTAGTAATCAAATAATTTTTTTTGTATTTTTGTTGTTGAGTGAATTAAATATATATTATGTATTTAATTATAATATATTATGTATATTTCGGGGTTCTTTTTACCCTGAATATACTGTTTCACTCTACTGTATTTTTTATATATATATAGTATATATATATATATATATATATATATATATATATACACATATACATACAAATTAGTTGCAATGCAATGTAAGTCGCTTTGGATCAAATATTTCTTTATCTATTTTTAGCAATTCACACATTTCCTGGGAATCAAATGATGCGGAACAAATATATGATGCGTTCTTTTTTATGTCTCAGTCCTGTAATACAGATGAATGTAAAGAGTAAAACATGTCATGTGGTGTGTCTGCAGGGTGAATGGGAAGCTGGTTGCGCTGAAAGTGATTCGTCTGCAGGAGGAAGAAGGAACTCCTTTCACAGCGATCAGAGAGGGTGAGAGAACCAGGACACGGCCGTCTTTCCATCTCTCTGTGCTTCCTTTCTCTTCATAATGCATGTAGCATTTTTAGGGCTGAGTTGAAAATATTGTCATTTTGATGAACCGGTATCAATTCTTAAATCCCCAGAATTGATCTTTTAATCTGTGCTGTTTTCAGTTGATGCATGAACTAAACGTATTGCTCTAAACACCTGCCATCCAATAATCACAATAAGCTTTTTGCTTGCTACTTTTGATATGAAACAAAGTCTCAGCTTTCAAATTCTGTCAATTTATTTTAGAAATTCAAACAGCAAATGGCGTTTTGGCCATTAAGTGACCATAAACTCGATAGTTAGCTTGAAAAATAATTCTAGAGATGAGCATTTTGATAAATATATGCACTATATTACATATTCATTATATTTTATTTAACCTGTTCTTCAGTATTTAATTTACTATGTTTGAATAAATCCATCAGGAAAACAAGTTATGACAGCCACTATTTAAATTATATTTCAAATTTTATATTTTATTTTATATTTCAAAAACAAATTGAATTATGAGAACATAATTATGTCATTAAGAAGAACTTTTTATTTTATAAACTACCTTATGTGCAATTTAAAATGTTCATATACAAATCAGTCGTTAATTTTTAACCCTTAATTTTATAGGAATGTGCCGGCTTGACAGGACTCCCTGTATAGTTTATAGCATTAGTTGAGAGATTTTTTTTTCCTTGAGAAAAATTGACACGCACTGTACTTGATATATATCCGAATTAAATCGAACCACGATCTTGTGAATCGTAATTGCATCGGTTTATAAAATTTGTGTCAATACCCAACCCTAATAATTGTTATAAGCGTTTCAATGTGGCCTTCATATAACAAAAATGAAAAAAAATGTTGAATTCTGTGACCTGAAAGTGCCCCCTGTTGCAGAAGCAGGCGTTTGCACTCTCCAGCAGAGTCTCAGGGAAGCGAGCCGATTGTGAAGGTGTGAGATTTTGGCTGCTCCATCACCTTCACCACCGTCACATGCAGTTTAATTGCGATGAGAGCGTGATGGTGTGTTTTTGGATCTGTGTGATCCGGGGCTGATACATCGCAGAGCTCCTGCGCTCTTCCCCGGTGGTAACGGCTCAAGAAAGGGGCTTTGAAAAATTGAACTAATTCAGCAATTACTGGAGATGTTTAAGCTGGCAGAACGTGTGTGGGAATGACTACCGGATGTGAGAGGAGAAACATAGCAGCATTCACGCACTGGTGTTCACAAACCTATGAGCTAACTACATAGGCAGCATTTAAGGGCCAGATGTACTTAACAGGGCACATTAGCGAGAGGACTGCAATCCCATAAAAGAGGCAGATGGGAGTGAGGTGATCTACTGAACAATGTGCAAATTAAGAAGAAGGGAAAGGTCAGCTGCAAAAAATAACTGTCAAAAGGCCTTTTCAAGCCGCTAATGTTTTCACTGTATGTCTTTAGTAAATCCTGACATTAGTTTTAAATGGCAAAATCGGTCTGGGCTGAAGCAAGCTGTTAGTAAAGATGATATGAAGTCTGTTAGACAGAAAAACTGTTTTCAAAATATTTCCATGTATTTCTTCTTGTAGTGAATCTCTCATTTCAGTTTGAGAACAGATCTTGATTGAACAACATATAAATGATTATATTGTATATCCTATTTAACTGTGTTGAACACGTGCGCTTGAGTCACTGCAGATCTCTGTGACTGTTCAGAATCATCCTGCTGGTGTTTTCTATAGAGCCTGGACTATAGGATGGACTTTAATAACTCTGCACTCTGTTAACTTCTGTATCTTGATTTTTTGACAGTCAGCTTTCATATTTACCATCTTTTTTATTAATCATTTTAACTAAGTAGTGTCATTTGATAAAGTCCATTGATGATTTTTGTGCTTTTGATTTCCATTAGGAACATTTCAGGAAATTCCATTTCCTGTAGGATTATGTCATTCAGAAACTGTCTTTGTTAGTTAAAGAGATTTTAAAAAACAGATGGAAATTGATATTGACGCGATACTAGGTGATGTTAATGATTTAATGATTTAATGCAACTTTATCATCAAAGCATGTATAATTAATTGAATTACTAAAACTAACATTTAATTTATATTATTATTAAACATTAGCAATAATAATGCCCTTTGAAAATGGTTTTATTCCATTTTATTTTTCCAATATATATGTTGTCTTATTACATTTTTCTGGATTCAGTTTCATTATGATTTAATACAACTATAATATAATCAACACCAACTGTGGTAATACAAGTAAATTCATAAAACTTTTAAAGGTACACTTATGTATGTAGCGTGGTTAATAACAGAACTGTCTGCTTCTTGCACAAGAACATCGTAGCCGAAGCTTCTTTCCTCTCTTTATAGATATGACGAGTCTCTGTCTAAAATAGTCAGAATATAAACAATTATTATAGACTGTGTATCGTAGTCATTCAGGATAAGACACATTCATGATGTGCTCGCTCTGTCATTTTTTTAACAAAATTCTACCTTTAAAATAAAACCATATACTTGCAGATGTTTATGCTGCTGATTTCCCACAAAGTGATGTCACTTCCTGTAGGATGATGTCATTCAGGAACTGACTTTTGCGAAAGATTAACAGGATTTAAAAGCGATATTAATATCACAATGCCTATAATCAATATAGTTTGAAAAAAAACTGTATACTGATTTAATAAAATGTAGTTTACTTTATTTATTTATTCAGTATTTTTATATGATAGCCTATATCATGGGCTTCACAGAAGGAATGACTCCCGTAATGCAGACGTTCCACGTTTTACTCTCACTGAAAACCCAGCGTTACTATCTCACTATCTGAGCTTTATGTGTGCCCTTGAAAAATGAATCGCATTTTCCAGTCTCGAAAATCTGTTTACTATTCATCATGAAAACACGCTAGAAGTGTCGCTCGCTCCTTCTTTGTAGTAAATTGAAACATTCAGAGTGTTTTGTGCTCAAATGAGATGAGATTTCTGCGAATGGCTTGTGTCTATGGTGGATTGCGTTGTTAATTTTAAGAAAATAACACGTCTGATCTGAGAAATATGGAAAACACTCACAAAATCATCAATTTAAATGAATGCTTTGTTGTTGACTTCTGAGGATTAGTGATTACGTTTAATTGCAGTTTTCATACAGTGTCGTTAGCTGAAGTAATAGACAGGAAGCTTAGCCTGAGGAGCCCTGAGAGCCGTTTTCCCGTCCCCAGAGTGCCGGCTCTCTCTCATTCTCAGATATCCGCTCATCTCCGCCTTTCTGGCAGTCTACAGTATGCAAATATCTGCAGCGGATCAGGTTCAGTACTACTGGGATCTGGGAACGATGTCATTTGTAGATGGCAACTGCATATGAGCAAATATGGAATTATAGTCATTCTGTCCTAATCAGCATTTTAATTTACTGTGAATCTTAAAGACACACACACACACACACACACACACACACACACACACACACACACACACACACTCACACACACACACACAACACACAACACAAATTGGGTTTTCATGTTTTTATAGGATTTCCAAGACATAATGGTTTTTATACTGTATAAACTGTATATTATATCCCCCTACACTAAACCTAACCAATCACAGAGAACTTTCTGCATTTTTACATTTTTCAAATAACATCACTTAGAATGATTTATAAGTATGCAGTTTTTTCCTCATAGGGACCAAAAAATGTCCCCACAAGGACAAGGATTTGGATATTGCCGTCTTTGTGGTAATATGGGTTTACCAGGCCACACATCCCCACAAAGATAGTAATACCAATAAAACATTGTGTTGTCCCCATGAGGAAAACCGGTTATAAATCATACAGAATGATTTTTTTTTTTGTAAAAAATAAAATAAGAAATGCTAAATGTTATGGAATGTTGCCATAAAACATGAAAACCTCTGCGCGTGTGTAATTAACTATTAAAAATTCATATGCCACTTTATTTCACACTGAAAAAGTTTTTTTTTTTTTTTTTTTTTTTTACAAATTAATAAATTATTATTATCATCAAGGCATGGAATACCTGGAAATATCAGGGAAACATAAAGCTGTTTGAATATATTAATCTAAATTGGTGACTGACAGATAAATGGAGATCTGCTTTTGCAGTTTCTACATTAAAAACATTCAACCTAAAAACGTAAGTTCAGTTGCTGCCTCAAATTTTTAATTATAATCAACTTGGTTGTACAATCACTTAAATTATATAAACCGTTTTTAAAATGTAAAAACATAAGGTTCCTTGACTTACTGATCACATAATTTTTTACAGTGTATTATGTTATTTTATCATAAGTCTCAAACACTCATTGGTCATGAAGCGTGTGTTTTTCTCTCCAGCGTCTCTGCTGAAAGGCCTGAAGCATTCGAACATAGTGCTGCTCCACGACATCATCCACACTAAGGAAACCCTGACGCTGGTCTTTGAGTATGTGGTGAGTATCAGACATGCTGACCGATATGAAATCAAACCTCTGCTGCCGACAACGGCTAACATTTGTTTCTTTTATAAATAGTTTTCAATTCATTTTATTTTCTGTAACTCCACTCCAAAATGTCAGAGTATTTTTATGTCACGTAACCACACATCTCGTGTTCCTGGGCCTCATGAGCGGGTCTGGTCTCCTGTTTCTGAATAGTTTTGAAAGGTTTAAATGTGCTTAGTCAGCATTACTTACCCTCGGGATTTTTCTTATGCTTTGAACCTGCCTGAATGATCGGCCTCTTTACATGTGCCCAATCCTGCAGCTCTGGCACCGTTTTTATTAGAAAACTGTTTTTCTAACCTGCTCTTCATCTGTGGCTCACAGCGACAGGAACGTCACACTGTTTTTCACACAGATCTGCAATGAGACGCAGCCGCAGGCGAATTAAAGCACAGAATAATTCTGCCAATTACTCGCCCTCGTGTCGTTCTGTCCCTGTATGACTTCTGTCTTCTTCTTTGAAACACACAAAAAAGATATTTGCAGAATTTCTAAGCTTCTGTTTTCCATAATCATACAGAGATTTATACTGTCAAGCATCTAGAAATCACATTAAAAAACACCATAAGAGTTGCACATATCACGTACAGACTATATTTGAAGTGTTCTAAAGTCATATTATAGATTGAAAAAATAAGTTTTTTAAATTAAATTAAAACCTTATTGACACTTTTATGGTGTTTTTAAATAATAACTGTGGTTCTAGTCACTTCCTACTAATTATAATAGCATGAAATATACATGAATGAACATCCGAAGATATGTTGTTTCAACCACGAAAGTCATCAATACACCATTTTTCAAGTTCAAGTCATCGACGTACTAACTCTCCTGTCTCGTTTGTTTGCTGGAGAAAAATGGCGTATTCAGCATTATGATTTTCACGTATATAGTATTTAGTCACTATTTAGTCAGATATTTTTAAAAAAGCTTAAAATATATTGTTTTTATACATATAATCAACATTTGTAAATGAGTTCTTTTATTTCTCATTGTTTTAATTCGATTATGCTTTTCTCAATGCTTAATGGGATTGTAGTTTCCTTCCTCATTAAAACGGTTAAGTTCACAGTCTTGTATGTTTTGCTTTTTTTGCTTCAAATGAAGGTTTGTAGTGTTATGATTCACCTCATAGCTTAATGGTTTGGTTCATGGCTTATAGCTCTTTAACAAAGAATATTTTTAAATCCCATGAAAAAATTTATGGAAAAAAAAACAACAAACAAAAAAACTTTCCGGAACAGTGCAGTCAGAAAACGGAGGCATTTATAACTTTTTTTTTTTGGACAAACTATTCCTCTAATGAAAATGAAGTGTTGTGTTCAATCTGAAAGTTATATGCAGAAATAGGGAGAGATATAAAACATTTGCTGATAGTAAGGTTCTGAATGTGAGAATAGTGTTAGCAGCATTAGTGTGATAAATCATTACAGTTCCCATTTGCCTCTGCGCTCTCTTAAAGGTCCCCGCTTGTCTGAAGCAGGTACAGAAATGCCAGTTTAATTGTTAATGAGCCTCCGGGACGATCCGTGTCTGTCTGTAGGGAACGTCTGGTCAGGAGGTTCAGCTGGGAAAAAATCAGCAGCCTAAGGCTGGCTCTGGCTGGTTTTATGTCTTTTTGGATTTTATTTTATGCTTGTTGAACATATTTGATATAATATATGTATATGTGTCAAAGGATGCACTTGATTTTAATAAAGTGCACTTTTAAATTGACAGGAGCTAATTGGTCCTCGGAAGGCAAGAGAACAAAACCGGTTGTAGTTTTAAACTCCTGTCAGGCTCGACTTGTTTGATGCATCACAGAAAGAAAAGAGCACTTGTTAAATGCGTTTTCTCTGAATGTCAATGCACATTGTGACACTGACCTCCCGTCATTGATCCGTGTCACAGTCTAAAGGAAGATTGGTGCCTTCCCTGATTAGCTTTATATTTTGCATCTCTGATATAACTTATTACTTTATACTCTGGTAAACAGTGTTTTTTCCAGGAATGTATCCTCTCGCTAAATTGGATGAGCTGAAATAGCGGCTTGAGTCTGATTTATTCATGAGAGCTAAGCTAACACGTCGGGTGTCAAAGAAAACAATCAAAACACTAAGATTGGACAACGGCTCAGCTATTGATAGCTTTGGTCCGTTGAGAGATACGAACCATAGCTTAGTTATTAATCTGAGACCACCGCTGTGATCTCATCAGAGTCATTTCGGTGAGAAAATGCACTCGGGCTGAATGCGGACGCATTTAGATGGGCCGCGAACAAACAGAGGGCTTTGCACTGAGGAAATCAATTCATTTTCCACGGCGAGCAGTTAATAATGATTGACGGCGACGGACAGGCATATCTGAAGCCGTTTGAGTGAGAGACTGCATTATTCATGAAAGGAAACGCGTTATCTGCGTGCGGGACGGGTAACAGCGGGGTTTCAAATATCAGCGGCCCTCCAATGCCGCAGGTCTGTGGGCTGGCAGAATAAAGACTGAGGAGAGCATTGTGGGTAATTCTTTTATTTAGAGCCACCGGCCCACAAAGCCTCTGGCACCTTCAGACAATCACGCTATTGAGCCTGTAGAAGAGGCCGAAGCTTCTGGTCTCACCGATACAGGAAGTTATTTCAGTTTGACACACTGAAGTGTTTGTGAAGCCACCGTTTGCATTCTATATATAAAAAAGCTGTTGATTTAATGAGTTCATTTAAATAGTTAAGGAATTAATAAATTATTAACGCGGTTTTTGGCCCAAATAGCACGAGTGCAATGTGATATTGATTTTATACAACAGTTCAATAAATAAGAAGTTAATATTGTTTTATAATTTAGATAATAAGTTGCTCAATTTTGAATCCCCGTTTTGTTCGAATCAATCGGGTGAACAAATGATTCAATGGCCCATTCATAAAGACAGACATGGCCCTGTCCCAAATGCCACACTTCATATGCACTTTCGGTCTTGTAGTCCACAATGGCTGCCGCATGCACGTGTCTGTTAAGTCCTTTCTTTTACTGTCTATGGTTAAGTCCACTGTAGGGTGTCCCATCTGTCATTTTAGGTTTCAGAAGAGTGATCAAGAGCGTCCCCTTTGCAGTCGATATGCGTTCTCGATGCACACTTTTGCCGAGCTGTGTCCTTCCTAACCATCCTTCGGAGGCTTGATTGTATGTTTGTGTGTGTGAATGTATATATATATATATAAATGTAAAATTGTCTATTTGAGAATTTTGAAGCCGTTCACTAGATTTTGTTGTCTCTTGTCACTGCCTCATGTCCCTCTTCTCTCTCTCTCTGTTCAGCACACAGATCTGTGTCAGTACATGGACAAACATCCCGGGGGTCTCCATCCGGACAACATCAGGGTGAGTGAGATTCTGCTCACTTTGTTTGCTTTGTTTTTCAAGCTTCTTTTAGGTGATTTGTGATGAAAGGGCTCTGGTCAATGGTTGTTCAGTATTTAGTTGTGCTGTTTTAGTTGTCACTTTATTTTTAATTTTTTTACTATTTATTTACTTATAAGATGAAAAATAATATGTTTTATTATTAATGAATAACTCAGTCTAGTACGCAACCTGGCAAAATCAGAGAAATTGTAGCTGGTTTTATGATCTTCATAGTATTGAATCTTTCAAGCTTTTTTTCTCTTGCCTCTAAATGTCATCGGTGGCTTGATGAGCTCGTTTCAGTATTACTAGTGAGTCTAGTGAGACGATTGTTTCTCGTGGAGTGTACGGTTCTGATTCTGACACATGGATGGAGTATTTTTCTCAGTCTTGAGTAAAGACCATCTTTGATTTCCCCCTCTGTTCCGTTCTGCAATCAGAAGTAGAGCAGAAGTCGTGTGAGTTCAGACTGTGACCCATTTTACCGGCTTCCTCGTCCTCATCTGTCAGTCGGCATGCAGTCTCTTCAGTTGAGCTCAGATAATCAGACCAGAACCAATGATTTGATCTTTTAAAATGACTTTTGAATGCTGTTTGTGCTCCTCCAGAGCGTCTGGCCTGCAACACGAACTTTCGTGCCCATGTTTAATTGAGCAGTAAGACCACACACTCACAGAGAAAGTGCAGTGTGTTTTCTGGCTTCAGAATATTTTCTTAGAGTTCAGAAGGAAGAAACGACCTGGGAGAACAAACTTGCGTTTAAAGCTTGCGTTTAAAGCTAAAATATTTTCTCATAACCCAATTTAATCTGCACTTTTAATAAAGTATACCATATTTTCCGGAAAAAATTTTTTTTTCATATGAAATGTGCTGTGACTGAAGGCTGTGACGCACCAAGCCGATGCTAAAGAACTAGCGGAGACTGAACTCGTTGATTCTCTGATGTTTACAGCAAAATGCTTTTTTGTGCAAATGCTTCCTCTTAGTGCTGTTTGCCATTGAAGCTGGAGAAATGCATTTATGAAAATGCTGAAAGAATCCTTTGCGTTTCTTTGTGCAACAAGAAAATGTCACTGTAAATGTTTACATTTTGCATCACCAAAGTTGATATACACAGGTTTTGCTCCTGCTGGTGGATGTTGTAACTACACCAATTTGCAGGCCAAAAGGTTCAATCTTTTGCACATGTAGTCGTACTACACATAAGTAGTCATATTTTCGGATGAGTAATTGACTGTGGTACTTGATTTATTTGACATAAACAGACAACAGTTTTTATATGGTAAAAATTCTCCTTGAAATCAATAAGAAAGTTAATTCATGACAATGCTTTAGAAAGTTGCTGTGAAACGAGAGTAATTTATGGTGTGTCAGAGTGAAAGTAAGACGTGATGGAGCGAATGAGGCCATGGAGCAGAAGGCTGGTGTGGAAGCGGGTGTTGCTTATGTAATTCATCAGGTTTTTGTCACTGTGGATTTACATAAATAAAGTATTTATCCCGTTCGCTCCCTCGTTGAAATTCAAACCAATAAGAATTCATGATAAATGACAAGCTGACAGAAAGAGAATGAGAGCAGCTCACCTGAAACAGGAACGGCCTGCAGTCAGAGACGAGATGTTTCCCTGCGTTCAGTGTTTGCACAGATCCGTTTCCAGACGGCTGTAATTTTGGCACATCAGTCCACAATGCCGTGTTATTGAGCACGCGTTCCCTGACAGGCTGCAAGTTACGCCGGTTTAAAGAACAGAGCCGATGTCACCAGGATTCCTCTGGTTAAATTAATGTATAAGGACAGTGAGGTCCAGATCAGTGAGATTCAGAGAATCATTTTATGACTAATAAATGTCTTATTTCTCATGCATTTAGATCAGTTACGCGCCCTCCACTGAACACTTGGAGAACTTGGCTTAGAAAGCTCGTACTGCTGCTTGTGCTACTTTTGGCAAATAGTTAGGTTACAAAAGGTTACAAAAGTAGCATTTTTTTTTTTTACTTAGTTTAATTTAGCTGTATTTTCAGGATATTGAGCAATTAACAACGTTTTTTTAAAGGCATTATTTGTTCACTAAGAACGATTTGAAACTTTTGGAGTCCAATAAATGTATGTCTTAAAACATTGGACCATTACCATATACTGTGTATATATATAATATATAAATTAATTGCACCTAGCATAAAAGTTTGTGTTTATATAATATATGTGTGTATGTACACATATATATATAAGACTGTATACATTATATTGTATTGACAATAAATTAAATCTAATCTAAAATATCTTAAAATCCTTGAAACAATATAAATTTACTTGTAAAGCAACACTGCATAAGATATGAAAGTGGAAATTAATAATGTAAACTTGAGCTTCATTTCCACTTGAATACTTTCATTCTTTGATTCTTGAATATAAGTGTATTTTGTCTTACCACACTAGCAGATCATGTATTTTTAATCTGTGTAAAACAAAATACATATGTAATAGTGTATTATTAAAGACACAATCTATG
>CM060631.1:4397500-4430000 GCA_030578275.1 Meda fulgida | reverse complement strand
TCTGATGAAACTATGACTGCAGTCGTCTGTGTGTTGCTATGCTGTTGCTAAGGTGTTCTGTGGTGCATTTAAGTGGTGTTTTTAGGTGGTGGCTGTACTCATTTTGCCTGGCAGGTTTGCATTTTGACCTGAAAGTTCGCTGATAAGATTCGCGACTAAACTTCACAAAAAGCTGGTGATGCTAGCAGCGTCTTGCCCAATGAAAACAAATGATTAAGAGTTCAGCCAAACATATGTTTTGCCAAAATAACGTTTGGAAAGAAATTTTGTTGTGTAAAATATTATATTATATATATTATATATTTATTATATAAAGAAATTTTAATTCTAATTAAAGAAATTTTGTTGTGTAAAATATTATATTATATTATATATAAATATTAATTTTTATAATTTATTAGAATAAAAATGTCATTTTACAGTACAATAGTATTTTATTATGGTAAATTTTGTTTTTATAATTAAAAAATAAAATATATTTTAACTTTTATTATTATTAATAAATATTTGATTTTACAGTACAATATTATTATTACTTTTTAAATAATTAAAATACAAATATTTAGAAAAACTATTATTAGTAAATATTTAGTACAATCATTAAAAACTGTAAAAACATTTGTATTGTTATTGTTGCTGTTGTGGGATTTTATGATCCAGCATGTGAAAGCTGTGCATCTGATCTCCTACTGTAGTAAATTAGTACTAGTGAGATAGTTGAGGATCATAATCAAAAACCAATATGAGCTCATATGTTAATGTGGAATTATTGATGAAGTCTTAAGATGGATTATCAGTCAGATATGGAGATATGGCTGTACAAATGATAAATTACACTCGTTCTCATAGCAATAATGTAATTACTCTTTTCCCAGAAGTGAAATGCCTGTTGTAATGGCGAATGGCCTTGAATGGTTTGTAGTATTAATACTCATCACATGGGTGTAGCTCCAGGCAGTGTCTCCACATCTCAGTTAAATCAGATCCGGCCTTGAGATTGGATCTTTATTTCAAGGCTATCATGAAAGAACAAGCTCTGTTTACATTGATAGTCCTCAAACATTCAGGTTTTATATGATCTTTGGCTTCAAACATGCAGCATTGATGCAGCATTTCATTGAGGACTGAACCCTAAACGCTCATGTAACTTTAACCCTGATCTCTCCCTGTAGTGCCAGCGCTGCTCTTTCCTTCAGGTCTGTCTGTGTTAGCGGAGGATTGTCGATATTCCAGGCGTGTATTGATCGTGTTTTCATTCTGCAGATTAGGCCCTCAGCGTTCCTGCTCTTCTCAGCTCAAAGCTGACCCTCCTTTTTGTCCTGTTGTGTTTCTATATCTTCCTTCACTTTATCTCTGTACTGCAGATTATTCCAGGTGTCTCTCTCATCCTGTATATCAGCCTCTCTCTCTCTCTCTGTCTCCCGTGCACATGTGCGGAGTGTCTGTGGGGAGCGTGCGAGTGGAAGAGTGTGTGGCGTTCTTGAGTGAGTTTCAAACTTTCGCTTCTTTTCTGGGTTTATTCCTTTTGAATATTGCTTTGGATTAGAGGACAGACAGTCGGAGTGCTGACTTCTGTCAGCATAGCTGATAGAGATGGGCTCAAACTCTGATGTTTTTTCCTGTTTGTCTGCTCGGCATGCGTGCAAGTGCATGCCGGCAGATGCATCAGTGTCTATTGAGAACGTTTTGGTTGCAATTGGCAGAGAAATAGGTGCACAAAATATCATGTCTGCTTCTAGAATGAATAAAGCAATGGTTGTTTTTCTGAAAGAAGTTGAAATGGTCAATCATTTAGTGGAGTGTGGTTTGACTGTTCATGATGTTTTTATTCCTGTATTACCCTTGTCCAACCTCTCAAAAAAGGTAATGTTGTCAAACGTACCCCCGTTTATCTCTGAAAAAGCGCTTGAGAGTATTTTAGCTCGTTATGGAAAATTGGTTGGGACGATTAAGATGATTCCTCTGGGTGTGAAAACCCCAGAGTTGAAACATGTCATGTCATTCAGACGTCAGGCTGTTATGATACTGAGTGCTGAATTCGCAACGCTTGAAGTGTCGGTTGAACTAACGGTGCTTGGAAAAGATTACACAATTTTTATCAGCACTGAGTCCATGAAATGTTTTGTTTGTGGAAAATATGGTCACAATAAAATAGCCTGTCCCCTGGTTAAAGAGGCTCAAACGGCAAGAAATGGAGTTGAATCTGATTCAGGGCAGATGTTGAATGCTCCAGAGGGCAGCGGCCCGGCTGAAGTGATTAGGGAAAGCGCAGCGCCCGGTCCGAGCGCTGAAAGGTCCGCGCTTACTGACTTCGGAGAGCAGTTGCATCAAGGTTGTAGTGTTGTTATCACTGAGACTGTTGCTAAGATAGCTGATGCTGGACAGAGTGAACCCAACGATAGTGGGCAGGCTATTGTTGAATTAGAGAAATCTAGAGAACAAGATCGGCCTAAAGTGCGTGATGGCTTGAATGAGACGCAGGCATTAAGTAGTAATGTGTCTGACATTGATACTTCAAAATCGCAAGTAATGGATATTGATTCGGACAGTGATTGTTCAGAGTCGAATGCTGATGAATTGTCTGAAGTTAAATTCACAGGGAAGTACTGTTGTTAAATTTGCAAAGTCTCGATATTATACGGTGGAACAACTCAATGACTTTTTAGATGCCACAAAAAATCAGAGAAAGCCAGAGATTGAATTGTTCTTTGCTGATTTAAGGCTTTTTTTGAGTCCTCGCTGATTGCTATGAAGAAAGCCACTTTAGAGGAACTAGATCAGCCTAGGCGCTACCGCCTTAAAAAGTTTGTGAGCGCTGTCAGAAAAAGACTTAAAAAAAATCCTTGAAGAGTCATGATGAACAGGAAATATTGGATTATGTATCTTTTCTCTTTTTTAATCCTGATGGCATCCTTTAACATCGGATCTTTAAATATAAATGGCTGTAGGGATGTACAGAAGAGAACTACTTTATTTAAGTATTTACATCTTAAAAAGCAGATGTAACTATGTTACAGGAGACACATACCGATGCCTGTAATGAAGTTGACTGGACAAACGAATGGTCGGGTAACATTGGCCTTAGTCATGGCACAAATCTGAGTGCTGGTGTTGCGTTTTTAATTTCAAAACGTGTAAAAAATGATCCAGTCTTTCTAGAAATAATACCTGGACGCCTATTGCGTGCTGATATAACAATAGATAGTAATAGTTTTTCATTTTTTAATATTTACGCTCCTAATATAGGAAGTGAACAAAGTGTTTTTTTGGAAAACTTTCTGAGGAATTATTGAAATGTCCTCAGAATAACATTGTTATATTAGGTGGTGATTTCAATTGTACTGTAGATCACAAATTAGATAGGAATGAGGAACCTCATCCTAGTTCAGCGGTTGTTTTTAAATCTTTAATTAATAGACACAATCTGGTAGATTTTTGGAGAGAGGCTCCAATGTTAAACAGTACACTTGGTTAAAAATGAATTCAAATAAGGTCTCTGCTGCGAGACTGGGTCGTTTTTATGTTGAAAAGGGTAGCAAAGGAAGATTTCATGGCAGTTGTATCTCACCAACATCTATGTCAGATCACCATTTTATTTCTATGTCTATGTCTGTCCTGTCATCTAAACCCTATCAGACACACTGGCACTTTAATAGCAGATTACTGCACGATCACATCTTTGTGCACTCTTTTGATCTCTTGTGGAAATCTTGGAGAGAAGAGAGATCTAACTTTACATCTTTAAATCAGTGGTGGGACTTGGGAAAAGTGCAGATAAAAAACTTTTGCCAACAATACACTGCACATAATACAGAAAATTTGAAAATGAAAATGAAGATTTTGGAACAAGAAATACTTCAGCAAAGCTACATCAACGAAGAAGGCAGATTATTGTCAGCTGACATCATTAAAGCGAATAAAAGCCTTTTGAAGGATTTATTGGATGAACAGGAAAAGGAAACTCTTGTGAGAACAAGATATTTGAAGCACAATGAAATGGATGCTCTCCAACGGCCTTTTTTTTTGGACTAGAGAAAAAGTCAAAAGAGCGGATTTTTTTCCATAAGCTGAAACTTTCTAATGGCAGTGAAACTACTGACCAGCGAGAAATGATAGATTCTGCTATTTCTTTTTATGAGAACATCTATCAGTCAGAACACTGTGAGGAAGCAGCAGTTGAAGAACTTCTTCTAGGTCTTCCACAGTTGTCAACGACTGAGAAGGAGGATGGAGGGATTTCCGACTTTTGCTGAGCTGTCAAGTGCTGTGCTGGGGCTGAACAGTGGCAAATCACCTGGGCTGGACGGTCTGTCTGCAGAGTTCTACAAAGGGTTTTGGAATGTGCTTGGACAAGACTTGTATCATGTTTTTCTGGAGTCCTTTAACCAAGGTATCTTACCCTTGAGCTGTCGAAGAGCGGTGCTGACATTAATGCCCAAAAAAGGAGATCTTGGATACTTAAAGAATTGGCGTCCTGTTTCATTACTGTGTTCTGATTTTAAAGTTATAACCAATAGGTTGAAGAAATGTATGGCAACTATATTTCATGAGGATCAGTCATACTATATCCCCAAAAGAACAATTTTCGACAACCTATTTTTGTTAAGAGACATTATTACAGTTGCCAAAACACATCAAGTTGATATTGGACTCTTATCTCTAGATCAAGAGAAAGCTTTTGACAGAGTGGACCATTTATACTTACTAAAGACTTTGAAGGCTTTTGGCTTTGGTCCACAATTCATCTCCTGTGTTCAATTTTATATAGTGAAACATCTAGTATGCTGAGAATTAACGGTTGCCTGACTAGACCTTTTGTAGTAACTAGAGGCATAAGGCAAGGATGCCCTCTTTCTGGACTTTTGTACTCAATTTCTATTGAACCTTTTCTGTCATCTTTAAGGAAACGATTGCATGGACTTGTAGTTCCTAGGTTTCCAGAAATTCCACCTGTCAAACTCACAGCATATGCAGATGATGTGACTGTATGTGTCAGAAACACTGATGATATTTCTGCTTTGATTTCTAGCTTGGAAATATTTCAAAAAGCAACATCTGCTAAAATTAATTGGGATAAGTGTACATCCCTGCTACTAGGTGAGTGGCAAAATATAGACCCTCCTCGGCTTCCACAGCAATGTAAATGGATTAAGGATGGTTTTAAGGTTCTTAGGGTATATTCGGGAACTGACCTTTACATGAAAAAGAATTGGCAAGGTCTAGCTGATAAAGTTACAGGTAGACTACAAAAGTGGAGGTGGATCCTTCCGAAGTTATCTTATAGAGGGAGATGTTTAATTGTCAATAACTTGGCGGCCTCAATGTTGTGGCACAGGTTTACAGTGCTGGATCCTCCTGAAGAGCTACTTGTCACAATTCCAAAAAGTTTTATCAATTTTTTCTGGGATGGTTTTCATTGGCTTCCTCCTGGGGTTTTATATCTCCCAGTGATTGAAGGAGGACAAGGACTCATAGATTTAGAAGCAAGAATTAAAACAATGAGACTTCAAACATTACAGAAATTGCTATACTGTTCAGATAAGATTCCCTGGATTGCATATAGCTTGTCTCTTCTACAAGATATAGGAGGAATCGGAATAGATAAGCAGTTGTTCTTAATTGAAAAATCTTTTGTTTCAAAGTTTTTTTTTTTTTAAGTTTTATGAGTCTGTGTTCAAAGCTTGGCAATTGTTAAAGAAGGTTAGAAAGGAGAGTGAACATTGTGGCGTTTTAAAACCATTATTCTTTAACACCTTCTTTAAAATAACTCATCGATTTCAGGTACAGTAGTTGATATGTTCTTAAAGACTGGAATAGCTACTGTAATGGACTTAATTGACTCTACAAAAGGTCAATGGCGTGCGACTGTATCAATAGCTGATCAAGTTGGGCTTAGATCAGAAAGATATGTTGAAGGGTTAGTGGAAGATCTTAAAAAATCTTTTCCTCAATCTTTCTTGACCTCTGTAAAAACTTTTTTTGAAAATGGTGAAAAGTCCCTAACCTTTCCAGATCTTAGAGTGGAAATAGGATTTGAATTGGATGAAGATTTAAATACTACTTTGTTATTAAAGGGATTTAAAGATGTATTGTTTCAGAATGTGGAAAAAAAGATGTTGTATGGAATTGTGTGAAATCTTTGTTTTTTGCTCAATTGAAAAGACGTACTGATGCTAAATGGAGAATATTTATCAATTTCTTCAGAGATAACTCCATCATGGAAGTGTTTGTATAAACCCCCTTTTCCTAAGAGAGCTGGAGATCTCCAATGGAGAATACTCCATGGTGCTGTGGCAACAAACAGCTTCGTCTCAAAATTTAATACAATGGTTTCATCTACATGTCCGTTTTGTAATGTTCTTGATACTGTTTTTCTTTTTTTTTTTCTGATTGTTTTAGATTAATTCCTTTGTTTGAACTGTTGGAAAAAATAATGACTGAATTTGGGTTTATTTTTACAAATAATCTGTTTATTTTGGGCTTGAAATACAAGAAAGAATGGAAAGCTCAGTGCACTCTGGGTAACTTTCTATTAGGGCAGGCAAAGTTGGCAATTCTTAAGTCCCACACATGTAAAAATGAGGGGGAAAATATGGATTTGGTTGGAATGTTCAAATCACTAGTAAAGTACCGGGTTGCTGTAGAATATGCCTATTGTAAATTAACAAATAATATGGATTTTTTTGATGCAAGGTGGAGTGTGAAAAATGCTCTTGTGGTGAGAAATGGTTTGGGAGATGGTTTAATTGGTAAAATTGTGATTTACTATCATTATTATTTATTAATTAATTTCTTTTTTTTCTTTTCTTTTTTTTGTGTGTGCAAATATTGTTTTTAAACTAGTTGTTTGATTAAAAGAGTTTTAAAAATCAAAAAAAGTCTCTCTCTCTCTCTCTCTCTGTCTCTCTCTGTCTCTCTCTCTCTCTCTCTGTGTCCTCTCTCTCTCTCTCTCTCTGTCTCTCTCTCTCTCTCTCTCTCTCTGTCTCTCTCTCTCTCTCTCTCTCTCTCTCTCTCTCTGTCCTCTCTCTCTCTCTGTCTCTCTCTCTCTCCTCTCTCTCCTCTCTCTCTCTCTCTCTGTCTCTCTCTGTCTCCTCTCTCTCTCTGTCTCTCTCTCTCTCTCTCTCTGTCCTCTCTCTGTCTCTCTCTCTCTCTGTCTCTCTCTCTCTCTGTCTCTCTCTCTCTGTCTCTCTCTCTGTGTCTCTCTCTCTCTCTGTCTCTCTCTCTCTCTCTCTCTCTCTCTCTCTCTCTCTCTCTCTTCTCTCTCTCTCTCTCTCTCTCTCTCTCTCGTTTCCGGTGTGAGTGTGAGCGTGAGCGTGTGGAGCGTCGTGAGTGTGGAGCGTCGTGAGTTTTTTTTTTTCTTTTCTTTGTTTTTTCTTTTCTTTGTTTTCTTATTTATCACTTTATTTAATATTTTTGGATTGTTTAAGTTTATTTATCTTTTTTGGGGGTCGCGTGGGGTTACCCCTTGCGTGACCATGGCGGACTCACGAATTGGTGTTCTAAAGAATCTCACGCGGCGTCACGGTGTTAAAGTGGCGTCCGCGGTGAGTGTTGAAGATTGTTGTTTGGCAATGGGAGAAGTTGTTGGGCATGACAGTATTTTGTCGGCGTCTAAAATGAATAGTGCTGTTGTGGTCTTTTTGAAGTCGGTTGAGAAGGCAAACGAATTAGTGGAAAAGGGAATTGTTATAAATAATCTCTTCACACCTGTTCTACCTCTTTCAACACCCTCAAAAAAGTAACATTGTCTAATATTCCACCTTTTGTTTCTGATGATACTTTGGTTGAGATCTTGTCCCGTTATGGAAAGCTGGTTTCACCAATTAAGAAAATCCTCATTGGTACTGCTTCACCACTGCTAAAACATGTAGTTTTCTTTTAGAAGATTTACCTTCATGATTTTGAAAGACAGTGAAGAACTGGATTTGACTTTTAACATTAAGGTTGACAACTTTGATTATGCTTTCTATGCTACAACTGATAAGATGAAGTGCTTTAACTGTGGTGGGGTAGGCCATCTGATTCGGACTTGCCCAAAAAAGAATAAAGATCATTCATCGACTGATGTGCAATGATGGAGGCTAGTCTAAATAGTGATGAGGAAAGGGTTGAAGCAGGGCCTTCTAATGCTCCCATTCTGAGTGAAAAATGTGACTGTTGTAGAGAATAGTGGCGTTTCTGGGGCTCAGAATGTAGTTTCTGATATCACTGAATCAGTAGAGTCTTTGCAGGAAGGTGAGTTGAATGCTACTGCTGTAGTGAGTGAGGAGTCAGCGATGTCATTACTGAGTCAGTTTTGATAAAGGATAAAAGTAGTATGAAATGTCGATCATTTGAACTGTGTGATGATGCTGTTGATCTAGAGTCAGATGCAACTGAGTTTAAAATTCCAGGTAAAAGGAAAAGTTCAAGTGAAGTTGAAAGTGCTAAACAGAAAAAAACAAATGTAGTTGATGATGATGACCAAGAAGGCATGGAAAGTGGCAATGAGTCTTCAGATTCAAACCTCAGTTTTTCTCAAAGAGCTTCATCCAGTCGTGATTATGAGGTAGAAGACATTAAAATATTCCTCAAAGCAACGAAAAATAGAGGAGTACGTGTCTGTGAATATTTTCCAGACATCAAACAATTTGTTGACAAAACCAAAATGTTCATGGCGGAAAGCTTATTTACAAACAAGGAAATCTATCGGTTAAAGAAAATTGTACGAATTTTAAACCCTGATCTTGTAAATGATAATTAAAAAAACAAAAGTGACACATGGGTTTCTAGTTTTGTTTTATCAACTTTCGCTTGTTTTTTATTTTCTTCTTTTCTTCTAAAAATGAATGAGTTTAATATTGCTTCCTTGAATATTAATGGAGCAAGAGATATTAAGAAAAAAATGGAAATTTATGAATTTGTGAAACAAAATAAGTTAGATGTGGTGATGCTGCAAGAAACTCATAGTGATCTAAAAAATGCTTCTGATTGGGCTAGAGAGTGGGATGGTCTTTCTTTTTTAAGTCATAATACTTCACTAAGTGGTGGAGTAACCATTCTTTTTGCAAAGAATTTTAACCCACATTCTTTTCAAGTGGAAGAAATAGTAAAAGGTAGACTTTTGAAAATAAGAGCAAACTATGATAAGAATGTTATTGTTTTTATTTGTGTGTACTGTCCTGTCTCCGCAATAGAGAGAATGGTGTTTTTATATATTGTGTTCTGTCTTACAAAATGTAATCAAGAAGAGTTTTTGTTTTTGGGAGGTGACTTTAACTGCACTGAATCTAATCTAGATAGGAATCATTTAGAACCTCATATACCTTCTAGAAATCGATTGATTCAATTTGTTAAGATGCATGAACTGTGTGATGTTTGGAGACGATTGAAGGGCATGCAAAAACAGTATACTTGGACTCATGTGCGTGATAGAATCATTTCTATGGCAAGATTGGACCGATTTTACGTTTTCAAACACCATTATAATATATAAAGAATTGTCACATTGTACCTGTTAGTTTTTCTGACCATTGTATGGTCAAATGTTCAGTTTTTATAAATCTTTTAAAACCTCAAAGTGCGTATTGGCAGTTCAATACTGCCTTATTAAGTGACACACATTTTAAAGAGTGTTTTTATTTTTTTGGGAGGATTTTAAAACTAAGAAAGGTTTGTAAACTCCGCACAACAATGGTGGGATGTAGGAAAAGCCCAAATTAAGCAACTTTGTTTACAGTTTACTCGAAACATCACTACAGAGACTAATTTTAGAATGAGATCTTGGAGGCTGATATTTTAAAACTCCAATTGGCAGAGTCTACTGGTACAAGAGGTTTCCTAGATTTACTTTTAGATAAAAGAACACAATTGGCTGATCTACTTGGTTCTAGGACACAGGGGGCCTTGGTCAGGTCGAGATTTCAGAATATGAATCAAATGGATGCTTCAACCAAATTCTTTTTTAATTTAGAAAAAAAGAATGGTCAAAGTAGAACAATTCATGCTTTACGATCTGAATCTGGTATTCTTTTGACAGATCCCTCAGATATTCGCCAGAGGGCAGTTGGTTTTTACAAGAATTTGTATAAAAGTGAAGTGGCTGTAGAGCTAGAAAACGAGGGTGAGTTCTTCTTTGAAAATTTACCTCAGGTGCCTGAAAGCATCAACACTCGAATCTCTGGCCCTCTGAGTATGAGTGAGCTACAGAAGGCATTTCAAGGGATGGTGTCTGGAAAGACACCAGGAATCGACGGTATACCAGTGGACTTTTACAAGTCTTTTTGGTCAACAATAGGAGATGATCTCCTAAAAGTGTTGAAT
Source organism: Meda fulgida (assembly GCA_030578275.1). Classification (NCBI taxonomy): domain Eukaryota; kingdom Metazoa; phylum Chordata; class Actinopteri; order Cypriniformes; family Leuciscidae; genus Meda; species Meda fulgida. The sequence goes on along the minus strand of CM060631.1, from coordinate 4,419,698 downwards.
ACCAGTCTGGCAAGGGGTATACTGCCTCAAAGTTGCCGAAGAGCTGTGTTGACCCTCCTACCGAAAAAAGGAGACCTTGGAGACATAAAGTGTTGGCGTCCAGTTTCTCTGCTCTGCAGTGACTATAAGCTTTTATCGAAGGTCTTAGCTAATAGAATGGCTAATGTAATGGACAGTGTTATCATCCTGATCAAACCTACTGTGTCCCAGGTAGATCGATATTTGATAACATTTCTTTTATTCGTGATCTTATTGAAGTCTCCAAGATGCTAAACCTAAAATGTGGTTTTATTTCGCTAGATCAAGAGAAAGCTTTGATCGGATAGAACATTGTTTTTTATGGAAGGTCTTAAATGCATTTGGCTTTAGTGAGAGTTTTATTAACTATATTAAAGTCCTTTATAATGATGTGGAGAGTATTTTAAAGGTCAATGGTGGTTTATGTACTCCTTTTACAGTTTTTAGAGGCATAAGACAGGGTTGTGCATTATCGGGCATGTTATATTCTTTAGCAATTGAGCCCTTGTTAAATCAGATAAGGTGTAAACTTCAAGGTGTAATGTTACCAGAATGTAGGAATAAATTCATACTGTCAGCATATGCAGATGATGTTACTGTGTGTATCAATGGACAAAGTGATATTCAGTTTTTGGTAAATTTGTTGAAAATTTTTAAAAAATATCTTCTGCTAATATAAACTGGGGAAAAAGTGAAGCTTTTTTAATAGGGGATTGGAAATATGATAAACCAAAACTTCCTATGGGCCTGCAGTGGGGAAAAATTGGTTTTAAATATTTAGGAGTTTTTATTGGAGATGAAGTAGTCACACAAAAAAACTGGGAGGGTATAATTGAGAAAGTTAAAGGTCGACTTGATAAATGGAAATGGCTGCTTCCAAAAATGTAATTTAGAGGGCGAGTTTTAATCGCTAATAATTTGGTGGCTTCGTCGCTGTGGCATAAGTTTGCTTGTCTAGATCCCCCGTTAACTTTGCTAACAAAACTACAAGCATTGCTTGTGGACTTTTTTTGGGATAAGCTGCATTGGGTCCCGCAAAGTGTCCTTTTTTTGTCCAAAGAAGCAGGTGGTCAGGGACTGATACATCTGCAAAGTAGAATAGCTGCTTTTAGATTACAATTTGTGCAAAGACTTTTAACTGTTTCAGATGTTTTTAATTGGAATGCTGTAGCAAGATGATTTTGAATAGGTTGGGTAATTTTAATTTGGGCAGGACAATTTTTTTGATGGATCCACTGAAATTAAGTTTTCCTACATTACCTGTTTTTTATAGGAATGTTTTTAAAGTGTGGAATCTTTTTACTTTTCAAAAAGTGGAGGACTCAAATTCTCTTTACTGGCTTTTATAAGAACCCTTAATCCATGGGAAGCGGTTGGACTTAACAAGCAATTGTTTTCTTCCTGGACTAAACAAAGCACTTATTGACAACAAAATAGTGACACTTGGCCGTTTGCTGGAAGTAGCTGGACTTGATTTTAAAAACAAGGAAGCAACATCTCAATGTCTTGGAATTAAATCCACTCGTGTTATAGGCCAACTTCTTCAGAGATGGGAATCTGCGTTAAGTGATCAAGAGAGACTTTTGTTATTGGAATATAAAAACAAACTGTGTAATCCAGACTCGGAAGAGTGTTTTCCAGGTTTGATTTTTGCTCTTAAGTTGGATGGGTGCTCTGGGTTTCATTTTGAACAAGCTGATTCATTAAGTGTGGATTTTTTTCCTGTGACAGAAAGCGTTTGTATAAATATTGTGTAATTGTTTTTAACAAGGTAAAGTTGAATAATAGGATAGATACACCTTGGCGTGGTTTTTTTTAAGTTGAATGAAGGGAAAAAAACAGAATGGAGAGTTTTTTACAAACCACCATTGACCAAAAAGACAGGAGATTTACAATGGAGAATTGTTCATGGTGTTATTGCAGTCAATGCTTTTACTTCTGTTTTAAATCCTGAAAGCACTGATAAGTGTCCTTTTTGTGATGACAGAGAAACTATTTTTCATGCTTTTTTAAACTGTTATAGACTTGAACCATTGTTTTCTGTTTTAAAGGATGTTTTTAAAAAATGCAATGAGGTATTCTCACAAGAGATTTTCATTTTAGGATGTAAATATGTCTTAAAGAAAAAGTTTGTGTGTCAACTGCTTAATTTTGTGGTGGGACAAGCAAATTGGCTATCTATTTGAGCAGGAGAAAAAAAATTGAACAGGATGTAGTACAAAACGTTGTATTGTTTTTCAATTTGGTACAATCTAGAATCTTAATTGATTTTTATTATTATAAATGTATTGATGATTTGCTTTCCTTTGAAAATATTTGGAGCTGTAATGATGCTCTATGTGTTATTTTTGAAGATGAATTAATTTTCACACTTTATTGATTTATATTAAGATTTTGTTTATTATTTTGGAGGCTATATAATTGTAACAAGATGCATTTTTGTAAATAAAAGCTTTGTGAATTCTCTCTCTCTCTCTCTCTCTCTCTCTCTCTCTCTCTCTCTCTCTCTCTCCTCTCTCTCTCTCTCTCTCACTCTCCCCCTCTATAATATATAATTTATATATATGACCTGCTTTGGACTATGTACAGCACTTTGGATCAATCTATATTGTGTTTAAATGTGCTTTATAAATAAATAAAGGTAAAGGTTTAATTATATTGATTGATTGATTTTTAATAAATATAATATTTAATATATATAGTATATATATATATATCACTGTTGAATGTAAATATTTCTGTAAGAGGAACAATGTACAAATAAATATTAATATTATCATAAATTCATTTATTATCATTTAAATATAATCATATCTATTTATCTGTGTTGCATATCAATAGTTCTGTCAGAGCAAGTTTTAAACCGAAAAATATGAATATCAACAAACTCTATATAATTTGTGTGTGTGTGTGTGTGTGTGTGTGTGTGTTTTGTTTATCAATATTTATTAATGCTGATTTTCCCCACCTCTTTCCTCACTCCTGTAGATCAGTCTGTTGGGAATATAATGTGAATGTGATTGTGGGATGTTTCTATTGAAGTGAGCAGTTAAACGCTCCCTTGATGGCCGTTTGACACGTTACTGGAGATGCTGAAGAATAAGTGTATCGTTAAACCTTTCTCTGCGGACTCTTAATGAGCAGGAGCGTCTTCAGAAATGTGTTCCGCTCCACACGAGTAAACATGAGCGCCTGGAGCCTCGTTCTGACCCGAGGACTCCAGATAAACTCTTCTCTGATTGGACCCCCGCTCCCGTGCTTCGCCTAATTGTCCGAGACTTTGATCGTTTTGTTTGACGGAGAGGCATTTGAATCTCTTCAAGGCAGAAAACAGGGCCACTCTTGCTCTTTTCAGATTGATGTGAGGCTTCACGTGTGGAGGCCGTGGTTGTGTTTGGTTCAGATGTGTTTCGTGCATCGATTGTTCACTTTCTTTTGTAGATTGATTTAAGGAGGTTCGCTGGTCTTCATCAATACTCCACATCTACGAGCTGATAGATCCTGTATTGATGCTGCTGAATAAAATTAGATGATATAAAAGCACAATATTGCTGTATATTATGAAGATGGGAACAAATAACATCCTTAGATGGAGAAGTGGTGTCACATTTACAGGATCCTGTTTATTTCAATTGACACATGTGATGTGATGGATCCTGGTGATTTGGGTTTTAAATTATATATTGATTCGCTGGTGTCATAGATGAAATATGTGTTTCCGCAGCTGTTCCTGTTCCAGTTATTGAGGGGTCTGTCTTACATCCATCAGCGCTACATCCTTCACCGAGACCTGAAACCACAGAACCTGCTGATCAGCGACACAGGCGAGCTCAAACTGGCCGACTTTGGTAAGAAATTCCCCGCTGTACAACATTTGACATGTCTTCCAGTTGATTGGTGACGAACATAAAGCAGGGCAACAACTGAAGCCTGTAGAATGCAGTTAGAAATACCCTCAAATTAAGATATACGATTGTGTGAATATGTATATACAATTATATTTATAGAAATAAGACTATATGTATTTATTTATTTGTGTATTGATGTTAAATATAAAAATGTTTTTCAGAAAAAAACGAATTATATTTAATTTGATAAATCTAATTATAGTATGTAATAAATGAATAACCCAATAACAATATTTTAATATTTTGTTTATTTGTTCATTGTGTAATATTAGTCCTGTATATACATTTTCTCTCAGATATAGTTTTTAAACTGATAAACAATTTATATTTAATTTAAATTAAACAAATAAAGGATTAATATTTAATAAATAAATCATATTGAAATGTATTTATGTGAATGAGATCCATTGTCCTGTGAACCATCTTCATTTGGTTTTTCAATAAGAGAAAATGGCATTTCATCCAAACCATTATTGATGTCAGATTTAAATACATTGCAAGAAGAAAAACACAGTTAAAATCAAGTTCAAATAATGAAGACATGCTTGTAATTCATACGGTAGTGTCATTAAACGTGTATTTTGTTATGATCTTTCTTCTGTTATTGAACATGTTGATACGGTCTTTCTGCTCTTCCTGGACAATACACCATTTACATAATACATGCATATCCATCTTTTTATTGCGGCTGTCTTGACAGTTCATGTTCAGATTGTGATTACAGTACAGAATGATTCACTACTACAGATAATGTACAATGACTACTATTTTTTCGTGCTTTATTCCATAATACCTGTGCTGTTGATGTCTTGTGTGCGTGTGCGTGTGCGTGCGTGCGTGTGTGTGTGTGTGTGGTGTGTGTGTGTGTGTGTGTGTGTGTGTGTGTGTGTGTGTGTGTGTGTGTGTGTGTGTGTGTGTGTGTGTGTCTAACCCCTCCTTGTCGTGGCACCATATGTCCAGTCTGGTTTCCTGATGGCATTATGGGTAGGCACAGAGCACTGCTTTGAGTGCTTTGATAGCAAACAGGCCTGTTGTGAGTCTGAAGCAGGAGATAAAGAGACAGAAGACACACATCCCGCAGAAGAGACATCCTGACCTGTGACTGATAGTTTTACTGCTTTTACTTCTGGTCACCTTCAAAATCACACCAAAAGTATTGTCTCCCTATTCTCTCAAACCACTTTGAATAATTTGCATTAGGCTTTTTGCAAAAATAATTTAATTAGAAAATTATACACAGTATATAAAAAACATTTTAAATTCAATTATGTTTAATATATAATTTTTTTATTAGAGTTTGTGTTTATTTATTATAGTTTCATTAATGTTTGTATTTATTCAATATAATTTTTTGAATGCTTTTAAATGGAATATTTTGCAATAAACTGTATATATGTATGTTTATGTATGTATAATAATAATATATATACACACACACACACAATATTTTGTGTTTATTGTAAAATTCCATTTAAAATCATATATACAGTATTAAAATGTTATGTTTATTGCAATATATATACACATTTTGTTTATTGCAAAATATTATATATATTTAATATGAGTTTATTTAATACTTTAAAATACAATTTTGTAATATTTTATAATATTTTACATTGTAGGGAGTAAAAAAAAAAAAAAAAAAAAAATATATAATATATATATATATATATTATACTACCTACAATATAAAATATATTGTATTATATTACAATATTTTATATATATATTGTTTTGTTATTGCATTGTTTACAGTGCTTAACTGGATGAGCTGCTCATTCCCTCAATTTAAGGACACTTTTTCCTCCTCAATTTTTTTTTGCTTCAAATCAAACGTTGAAGCTTAAGGACGTTTTTACAACCTAATGGAGAAAATGACCAGGAAAAATGCTTCAATAACCAAAGCTGCTGTAAACGTGTGTGTCGCTGCTGGGCTCTTTTATAGGAAGTAAAACTCCTGACAGGATTCTGAGAGAAACGGAGGATGAATCGTGACAAAAGCTGGTCAGGAGGTGAATAGCAATCATTCACAACAAAGCGAAATGTGAACGAATGAGAGGAAGAGGAAGTATGGCGAGAGCATGAGCGAGACAGACAGACAGCTTGACCAGCAGATTGCTTCTCAGACTCCTGGTGGGACGTTGTTCCTTCCACTCAATTAGGGCAGGAGTGATTCAAGCGAGAATCTCAGCCCTGCCAAAACCAGTGTATTTTTGGTGTCTCGGTGTCCTCAAACAGCTGCCGAGAGGCGTTTGCACCGACGGGCCACGGCATATGGTCTCTCTCTCCGCCCCGTGTCCTCAGCGGGGTCCTCAGGGGCCGATCTGTCACCGCTGGCCCCTACTGTCCTCCACAAGTGTGTTCCTCCATTATAAGACTTCAAGATGATGTGGTCACTGTACATTTAAGACAAGATGCTAGAAGATTTCCATAACATGCATTCTTGTTATTAGACTAGTGGGAAGAAAACATCCAAAACACACTTAAGGATTTTTTTTATTGCACTTTATCTATTTGCGTCTGTAGATTTCGATGACAATACGTATCTTTAAAGGTTGTGAGTTTTTTTTTTTTCCTGCACGGAGAAATCTCCACTTCAGCAGCTTTACATACACCAGACTTTACAGGTTTATTTATATCTATATCCTGAAGGTTTGTTCATACATCATTCGCCTGATTTATGTAAGCTTTTATTCTTAGAACCATGGTGAAAATGTATTTATTTTCTGTCTGTTGATAGTATTTTCTGATTTATGGAGTGATAAAAAAAGATATGTTGAATATGTTGAAGAAAATCAAACAAGCATTTTGATCCTGACTCAATGCTCAGATTTCTGTTCTGGAAATGTGTGCAAAATATATTTAATTAGATAATTCCCGTTTGCATATTTAAACATAACATTTCATATAATTAAATATATTTTTTAAAATTAATTTTAAATACAATATTTTAAGTTTATTGCAAAATATTGCATATATAACCAAGGAATAATCCGTTTTAATTTTTAGTTTTCAAATTAGATCAAAGACTATTACCAGTCTTAAAGGAAAATAAATAAATAGATGGCTAACTATAATATTATAATAGTCCAAGTAATTTAAGCAACAGCAATTTTAGAACATTTATTTTTACTAAAGTAGTTTTAAATACATTATTTCAAGTTTATTGCAAAATATTGCGAGTAGTTTAAGTGTGTGATGCAGTGCTTTATGGGAACAGTGGACACTGCTGAACGCTTTTGCGGTGATTTCAGTTTCCAAATCATGTACCATTTTTGTAAGCGTTTAAACTCGTGTCTTCCACACGAGCACAGCAGAGTCCACAAGTGTTGAAACACCCTCCGTGTGTGTTGATGGACTGAACATCTGCTGACTGCACTAGAGAGCGAGAGTTGCGTCTGATTCAGGAATCCCTCGTTCCCTCGCGTGTGGTTTTCTGAAGCCGCTGATGGGATGCGCTACAGGGGAGCAGATGTGCTCGTGAGATCCATCAGAGACACTCAAGAAGGTGTTGAAGGTGTGCTGGCCTGCGATCGCTGGAAGACGAGAGGAGGATGCGGGGAGCTGCCGTAAAATACTTTATTACAATTGTTACTTTTACTCAAATTTTTTTTTCACAATTGCAATTTTGACTTTTTTTTGTTTATATCTACGATTTTGAATTTTTTTTCTAATTGCCAATTAATATCTTGCCATTTTGATTTTCTTTTCAGAATTCTGAGTTTGCATCTTGCAATTTTCAGTCAGAAATCTCCACTTCAGCAGCTTTATATACACCAAACCACAGTTTTGTTTGCAATTTTCACTTTTTTCTCTCACAATTCTGAATCTATATGACTTTTTTCTCGTAATTGCGAGTTTATATCTTACCATTTTGACATATCTCGCAATTCTGACTTTTTTTTCCCCACACAATTCTGAGTTTATATTGAAATAAAATCTGAATTGTCAGAATTGTGAGGGAAAAAAAGTATGAATTGTGAGATAAAACATCGCAAATACCGTTGTTATTTTTTATTCCGTGTTGGACCCAAGCTTCCATAAGGAGCCGTGAGCTTTAGTTTGATCTGAGCCGTTCTTTCTTGCGCTGGAATATAAAGTGCATGTTAGTCCTGCTGATGGTATATGCTGTTTAAGATGTGCCTAATGGGAATTGTGAATCCTCCAAGAGCAGATCTTTTGCAGCTTTCTTGCTGAGCTCCATCATTTAATCCTTCTTCAGACGGCTTTTCACTCTTTTTGAGTGTTGGTATACTCGTCCCTCTGGAATTAAGACAGCACTCTTTATATATATATAATATATTTATATATATATATATATATATATATATATAAAGATGCATCTCTTTCGTTAACACTTGACTCCATAATACTAACACTTACTACTCTATATCTATTAAATAAAAAAATCCCAGCTAGACCTACAGTAACTGGTCAGAGACTGGTCACGACATTTGCCTATTGTTGATTTGACTGCTTCTATTGCTCTCTTCATTTGTAAGTTTATTTGGATAAAAGCTAAATGATTAAATGTAAATTTAATATATACACACACACACTAATATATATATATATATATATATATATATAATATGCATGTGTACATGTATGAAGTTTTGTAAAGAAACCGCCTTATTATTCAGCAGATGATGTATGGTAACATGAAGATGCACACTGAAGCACACACAATCGCATCTCCAGGTTATTTTCATGAAGCAGGTATTGACATGCATCCATTCTGACGGCTAATTCACTTCATTAACGTCCTGATAAAGGAGTTAATCAATTTTGCATATGAAAATGGTGACACTAATGGGCAGCGTCTGTCATCAGCACTGGGTTCGATCACACCGCACAGAAATTACCTGCCAAACAATCTGTAATTGCAACCCAGAAATGTGTGAAAATAACGACACCGTAATGAAACCCCTCCCGATCATCTCTGCCACAGCGGACATGTGACACCTGGAGGGATTGAATATGCCTTTATTACATTTTTCATATTTTGATCATAGTCTACTCTGCTTTGATGGCTGTGTAGATGAGACGGGTGTTTAATCACACGGCGTGTTTAGATCGGCTGACACACTTTTGTATGCAGTGTGTTTGTTGTGGATGAAATCCCTGTTCATTTAGATATTTGTGTTTGTGTATTTGACTGACTGCTGAATTTTAAGGCAAGGTCTAAACTAAAATAGAAGCTTATTTGTTTATAATGTATAGAGCTTTTAGTTTGATGGGTTGTGGACAAATAAAAAAATGCGTTGCCTTTTTTAGAGTGAAGCACGACGAGTGTTCATTCGACTCTTCACCTCAATCTGAAACTGGTAGGGCAGGTCTTCATTTAATCAAGATATTCTGATTTTATTTAGATAAATTGTGCACTGAAGTTCTAGTTCTAATATCATGGTAGTATATATATGATATTATATTTGTATGTTAAATTATGATTGTATTTTATTTATTTTTATGATATTGTATTTGTATATTTTAATGTTTGTTGATACATTGTGATAGTTGTCTAATTGTATTATATTGTGTGTGTGTGTGTACGTATAATAATATTAACATTTATATACATATTAAATAGCTTGATTAGTTGTATATTATACTGTATCATGAAGTACTTGCGTGTAGTTCACTCTGAAACCGGTAGCGAACACCGAAAGTTTGATTTGGCGATTCCATTAATCCATATCACGGTTTTATTTCGAGATCTCGTGCAGCCCTAATTCCTCCTAATTTTCTTACAAACCTTCATAACTCCTAATTTTTCCCCTCTTTGTTCTTTCCTCCATCTCTTTTGGTTGTCTGCTCATCTCTTTCTGTCCTTCGTGTCACTCTGGGACAGTGAGTGATGTATAATTTACTCCGCTTGATCCTCGACCCCTCCGGAGACCCTCGAGTCTTTGAACCGGCGGACACCGAGGCCTTCATTACGTGACGCTCCCTCCATTTCCTTCAGCCGGCGTTCATAGTTAATGTCAGCTCGACCGCTGCGTTGCCATGACGACCACCTCAGGACCGGGAAAGGACGTCCTCCCTCCTCCTCGATTGCCTTCATCACTCTGACCTCGCTGACCTCTCATCCGCTCCTCCTCATTTTCTCGCTCTCCCATCAATTATAGGCTCAGATGCGGGTTGCGCTGCCACCCGGGTGACTATTACTCTCCAGTTTAGTGTAATGATGATTAGAGGCTCCGTCGGTGTGTTAACCTAAATCACAGCCTCTCACTCTCTCTGACGCAGCCCTTTGTTTAGCTGCAGGATTATTGACTGCAAATTATACTGGCGCGAAGCCTTTGCTGTTATTTCCATCCTGCTTTAAACGCCCCCTCGCCGAGCAGCTCTAAATACAGGAAGTCAAGTGTGTTTAAGGGAAACGGGTTAATTAAGCATGCCTCGGCTCTCTGTGAGCTGTAAGAGCTGAGATGTACTCCACAGCGATGCGTTTTTACATTTCTGTCCCCTAAGTGATGATAATGTGTGTTTTCTGCAGGTCTGGCTCGTGCGAAGTCGGTCCCCAGCCACACGTACTCTAATGAGGTGGTGACTCTCTGGTATCGTCCCCCAGACGTGCTGCTCGGCTCCACCGACTACTCCACCTGTCTGGACATGTGGTGAGATCACATTCACAACATTCCCATATCCTTCTAGTTATTGGAATTATTTGTTAAATTGAAATGATTTTTTCTTTTTACTGCTAGTAAAAGTAAATTATACAGCTATTATTTTCATATTTGAGTTTTATAGGCCACATTCCTGCTATTTTTCAGTATGACAAAAAATCTGATTTTAGTGTGATGATTAAATAAAATTATTAAACAAAATAGGAAATATATGTAATAATAATATTGTACCATATGAAATAAAGAATCTAGTAATAACAAAAATTGTAATTTAGTGTAAAATTACAATACTACTATTTCTTCATTTTCAAACATGTAACCCATCAAGCTTTTATTTTATTATTGTATATTTATTTAATTAAGCCCCAGCCTGCATGTTTAAAGCACTGATTCATATCGCAGTATTGATTTTATTTTTTAATATTGTGCATTCTTTTATTTTTTTATTCTTTCCTTTCTTTTCGAAGTTGTCTTTCATCTCTTTCTATATTTTTTATGATATTTCTATATTTTTATGCATGTTAAAATATCATGATAGATATTTTTATATTATACTTGTATACATTAATATATTGTTATTATACTATGCGGCTCTTAAATGCTTGAATCTGATTGGAATTCTATTCAGGGAAACGCACGGCTAAAGTAGTTCCAGACAGATCTTGACCGCATTACAGTTCCATATCAGTTTAATTTCAGTTATTTCAGTCCTTACAGCAGACAACACCAAAAGAATCATAACCCACAATGACACTGACCAAGCAAATAAACATAGTAACAATAGCATAAAAATGACAAGTTGATAGTTTAACAACTTAAAAGCTACATACGTTTCTCACTAGCGAGGTGATACGGCGCTGTTCTTGGAGCAGATAAACGTACAGTTTCACTATTGGTAGAGACGCTGCCGAACACTTTTGAGAGACACACAGACTCAGGTAATTCACACTCTGTTCCATTCAAGGTAATTCAAGCTCAGTTAGAACTTCAGCAGATCGTCTCGACCATGTCTAAATGCATTGAGTTTCTGGCATGTGATTGGCTGATTAGTAACTAGCAGTTGAACAGGTTTACCTACTAAAGTGGCCAGTGAGTGTATGTTATATATTATATGTTATATATATTTTTATATTTGATAGTTGCAATTTTTTGTGATGATATATTTGTATATTTTCAAAATTATATCCTGTGCTCTTTCCATTCTTTCCATCACAGAATATCTCTTCTACTTCTCTTTGTGTCTTTAGACTGTTTAGTTGTTGTTTTTCTTATCATCTCATCTCTCTCCCCCTCAACCCTTTCTGCCCTGTGTGTGAATCGATGCTGAGAGCAGTGGAGCGTGTGCAGTTTTCCTCTCTGAGTGGCAGTTACACAGAGGCTGCACAAATCAACAGTCATTAGAATCACAGCCTGTGTGTGCGTGTGTGTGTGTGTGGTGTGTGTGTGTGTGTGTGTGATTGGACCAGCCCTGTCCCAGTCCAGCAGACCTTCACACTCGTGCTTTCGTGTCTCAGCAAGTGGATGAGAAAAATGTCACTCAAATGTCACAAAAATGTCACGTTATCGTGAAAGTGATATCCTCTTGGTTATTGAGTTTAAATTATATCCTGAAATATAATAAAAGTATATTTTAGAGGGGGGAAATCTTGTATAAGTGTGAAATTATGTAGATTTGCAATTTCATTCTGGTGCTACTGAGAGTATGATAACGCTAGAATAATAATCAATAATGTAGTGAAACTTAGCATGGAGATGCACGAATATGGTTCCAGATAAAATCTGTCATATGTCAAAATTTGCATAAGGAATTAAAATCATAAATCATATTAAAATAAGGCTAGAATCAAATCTTAATTTAGAACTCCGCTTCCTTCAGTGCATAGTAATGTGCTAACAACCACCCGCATTAACAAACAGATTACATGTAAATGTTATAGATTAGATGCACATTATTTATTTGATGTAACTGATATATTGTACAACAGACTGTCATTGTGTTATTAACTAAGGGAAGATACCAGATGTGAAAAAAGTAAATATGTAAACTAATATATCTCTACACTTTTTCCCAATTAATTAATCACAGTACATTAATATTTAATGGTATGTTTAAATATTCAAATTAGGCATTATACAATTAAAAATGCAGCTTAGTGTAGAAAGTCATGGGTTCCAATCTTGTAATGACGGTTACGACATGGAGTGAACTTTTTTGAAGTTATAAGCTTGATATAAGATAAATCTTTGTTGTTCAGGAGGAACTGTAAAAGCGGCTGATTGGTGCGCGGAGGAATGGAAATACAGATGTTGACATCGGACCGAATGCTATGATTAGACACTTTTTTTTTTTTGGTCCTCAGACTTCCAAAATATATGTAGCCTACATGTTATAATATTTAGACCACTTCTGTTATTGATTGCCATCAGGATGAGTTTCAACCAGTATAACAAAAAGTGCTTATAAAAAATTTTGCCTACCCAACCTTTAAATAAAGATTTGGAGTAATTGGCCCGTATTTTGGGTGTTGGTCCAGGGGTCTGCTGGTCTAAAGAGGTGGGAGGAGCTGCTGTCCTGAGAAATGAGCCGTGACCCGAGCCGCTCGGGACCGCAGCTGCAGACTCCACTGGCAATTAAGAGAGGGAAACTGGGAGCAGGTGGTCCGATCTGAAGGGCACTTTTCCACATGGCTGCAGGTACACGCGCATGTGCGGGAGGGTTTCCTGTCACTCGTTCGTGTCGCGGCTCAGTCAGGATGAGGATTAGCACGAGGTCGTCTCCGCCAGACTGCGAGGCATCACGTCTATAAGCTGACATCCTATCAGCCGCATGCCAGTCAGCGCAAACCGCTCGAGATAAACTGATATCACATACACATTTTAAACCTGAGTGTGTTGAGGTGAGGGGTCTGACTGGATCTGGAGACGGATAGGCTGATTCTTAAAAGGCCGGTTGAGTTTTACATCTCACTGCTGGCGAGTTTGGTTTGTGTGGCTCTGTCCCAGTTTCTGTCAGGGAAGGATGTGACCGTGTGCATCGGGCTAGAAAGTGTCAGAAACTATCGCATGCTGACGAATGAAACACACCAGCATGTGCCACACGCTCACTGCCTCTCATGGCCTTACTGAAGATCTACTCATTCACACATACACGCTAAAGCTCGGCATATTATATTACTCTAGAATAAATAAAAAAAATGCACATATTTTTCCCATTACATCAATTTAATTGTGTCTCAGTGAGCAGGATGATGGATGGCTGATATAATGTTGCTTTATCATAATGCTATATAATTTAATGGTTTAGCAGCATGTGAGATACACACCATGTTTACCTCTTTATTTATTTTATACAAAATTCACTCAAATATTGGTAAACAAGATCAGTCACCCCGTTGGCCAAGTAGAAACAACACTGACAATAATCACAATATAGTCAAATATTGATCGATTTTTCATCCTTGCCAAATAATTTCGTTTACTGCTCTCAGCTTTGTTTTTTGTTCTGTTTTTAGTTCTCTTCCTTTTAAGGTTTTCTTTCTTTCTTTCTTTCTTTCTTTCTTTCTTTTCTTTCTTTCTTTCTTTCTTTCTTTCTTTCTTTCTTTCTTTCTTTTTCTTTCTTTCTTTCTTTCTTTCTTAAAATAAATAAAACAAAAAACAATCAAAATAAAACATTTACTAAAAGATGAAATAGTTCATTAGATTAGATGCATGCACGTGACTGACATCAGAGAATTGTGAACATGTGAATGTGTTGTTAAATGACTAACTCAAAGTCTCAGCGGGGCTTCAAGTAAATATTTTAGCTCAAAGGGGATCGGCTGACAACATTTTTTCTGAAGGTTTAATCTCACTGAGACAGAAAATCATTATAAACAATTACTGTAACAGAACAATCAAGATCATTTCTGTCACCTCAGATGTTTCCAGCCTCTTCTTGCCAGGTTCCTCCTCATAAATCTTCTCTGACCATTTTGATTCTGATGTTTATGCACAAACCTGGTCCAATCCCAGGCCCTGTTTACACCTGGTATTAAGAAGCGGTTTTGTCAGTCACAAGTGGACGACGCTAAATACACGTGTCTAAAATGTTTAGAGCTTGTCCACTTCCAGAGGTAGTTGAAAACACATTCGACCGGATTGCTGGCGTAGTGTAAACGCTCATGTGGACAAATGAGTTCGAACAGCCACAAAAGAACGTCTACTCTCCTCGCTTCCTGATCTAATGCACAAACATGAGAAGCGCTCTAGCCAGACGGGATTTAAACTTTGTCGGCTGAAGGTCCACATTTGTTTGAAGACGAAACACATACCAAGCACAATGTCCTCATCCCTGATTCTTGCGGCTATCAGAGCAAAACCAATGCTGATGCCCTCTATATGCTTTTCCTTCATCTCCGGTCACATTCATATATAAATTGCATGAGCTTATTTCATCCATTAGATTAAAAGATCTGAAAAAGCCCATACATTTACCCGCCTATAGACTTGTCTTCTTAAAGAAAACAGGACAGAAAATGGACAAAAGAGACGGATTAAAACACCAGGTGTAAACGGGTATGTGTCTCTATGCGTCTACTTGTGATCCGATCGACCAAAGCGCTCATTACCAGATGTAAACCGAGCCCGTTTCAGTTTCATAAGGCAAAGTGTTAATGATGTTTGTTTTTCAGGGGTGTTGGATGCATCTTCGTGGAAATGATCCAGGGAGTGCCGGCATTCCCGGGCATGAAGGACATTCAGGATCAGCTGGAGAGGATATTCCTGGTAAGTGTCTCCTTTTGTCTCCGTTCTGCTTTTCTCTGTGTAGTGCCTCGGGTGCTGGCTGCAGAAAAAATGTCCATGAATACAAAGATATGGCATGATAGATGGTGTACACATATATACAAACTCCGGGAGGTCATGCATATTTCAT
Organism: Meda fulgida; assembly: GCA_030578275.1. NCBI lineage: Eukaryota > Metazoa > Chordata > Actinopteri > Cypriniformes > Leuciscidae > Meda > Meda fulgida. The sequence continues at coordinate 4,404,231 of CM060631.1, read as the reverse complement.
CTCATGAATTCTCTAATCATTTCTACTGTCATTTCCCATAATGTCCCACTCTGATAATTGAACTAGAGAGTAATGGTTAGACACACTAAATTCATATTCACCCACTGAGTCAGGTAAATAATTCATACAGACAATTACTGAGATGAATAGAGCGGGAGGCCAGGGGTTCATGGGTAAGACAGACGCCCGTAGGCTGTGAGGGTCAGCGGCCAAATATATTTACACTGGGAATGACAGAACGAAGGAAAACTGGCTCTAGCGATCGACCTGCCGCAGAGATATTCAGCAGCCGTCTGCTCATGTGAGTGAAACAAAGACACATCTGAGTCTCTTTTGTCTGAGTTTACAGGACGACACATTAAAGGTTTACCTGTTTAAGTCAAGTCCCCTTTATTTATAAAGCACTGTATACATTACAGATTGTTTCAAAGCAGCTTACAGTGATAAACAGGAAAATGATGCATCAGTTCAGTTGCAAAGGTCATCACTTATATCATTTTGATTATTTTATCGATAAAGCCGTTCTGCAAAAAATTATTGTCATCGTCCAGCTCAGTTCAGTTCTCATACAACAGCGTCAGTACAGTCAGATCATCAATAATATTGTTGAATATTAAGTGTCCCCAGTAACAGTCATTTAAGGAATAGTTATATATTCCTTATATTCCTGTTCTTTTGAATATAGAACATGTATGAAACATATCTAATTTAATTGCCAGTAATGACTTTTTTATTAAATTTTTGCTTTCATTTAAGAGTGCTTTAGTGAAGCTGAACACAAACCAAAGCAGAAGTCTAGAAGTTCTCCGTCCTTAAATGAAGGACGTCTCAGTTCAGAAATGCTGATGGTTTATCTGGAGCCGTCACGATCCCCCCTTCATCTAATTAGGTGTTGGCTGGTGCTTTCGTTTGTTTTCTCCTTGTCAGGTGGGCACTTGATAAATCTGGAGCGGTGGAGGGAGTCTGGCAGCTCGATCGTTGGCTCGTAACTGTTCTCTGACACTGACATTTTCATTCCTCCCTTGTTTTCACATTCCTCCTTCCTGTCAGTCTGGCCAGCATCATATCTGACCCTTCTTTCAGAGATTATTCTTCATTACTTGCCTTCCAAAGGCCAGACTCCTTTATCCTGCGAGTAAAAGAGGAGCCAGCGCTTGTGACCTTCTCATTGACATTCTGCTTCCAGAGAGAGATTCTGGTATTCAGTCAGACAAAGCTGAGGAATCACTGGATACTCACTGTCATTTTTTTACTGCTATTTAATTGAAAAAATAACAAAATTACACATAATATTTTTGAGTAGTTAAGGCTTGATTTCTGTAATGGAATCTACCTGAGTAAACCATGTAAAATCCTCTTAATTATTTGGTCTATGATACAATGAATTTAATATTGCTAGGAAAATAAGCTTTTTATTTTAAGTTGATGCCCAAAAGTGTGTAAAGTAAGGTGAATGAATATAACCTGTTTATATTTGACTTTGAGTTATATTGCTTTATTAAATGACTGTATGCTGCTAGCACAGCGCAGAACCAAATTTGTTACTGCACTAGCATTATTGCATATTAAGTTATTGCTCAAAAAACAAAGCAACACGCTTCAGACTGTCACTGCATGCAGTTATTCACAACCCTACTATAAGCCCTACTCTTCTGCACAATGGTAACGATCAAAACTTCAACAAATAGAAACTCTTTCAAATGTCAAACATTACTGAACATTAAACATTAACAGATGTTTCCCTTTACTCAAACACACATAAAAAAACACTTAATTTCAATATTTCCTCTCCATTACCAGCCATGTGCAAAGCATGCTGGGAATTAACAATGGTGTCTCTAAATTAAACCGCATAATTGAGGTAATTCTCTTAAATAAATTAGCCTTTTTTCCTTAATTTTATCGGCTTAGTCGGTTCTTCAATTCAAGCCTCAAAATTGTGCGTTTCCTTAAAAACATTAGGAAAATATATCTCTTGGTTTTATTAGTGAAACGTTCTCAATATTTTCTATACAACACTTTTCATCAGTTTTCTTAAATAAAATAAACACAATATTTTTAATTATCACCTTAAATTTTTTAATGAAAATTACAAGACCCATGATTCATTTTTTACAGTGCTGTTGTGTTCGTGCGCTCGGGCCCTGTGCGCTTCATTTCACCGTTATTTGTCTGTTTTCAGCTGGAGATAAACTCTCTGACAGTCAAGGTTAATTATCCACTTTATGCTTAGGATGCATTTTGAATCCCGTCATGCAGAGCTGCCATATGTGAGAGGAGCAAATCTGAGAGTGAATATTCTCTCTGTGAATATCTGTGTTGCTCTTTACTGCGGTTGAATCTCTCAGAATACTGTTGATTATGTCGATATGGGTATAAAATATGAGGATGAAGAACTAGAATATGCTTTTGACTTAAATGAGTTCTCAGTTGGCTGCATTTATTTGATCAGAAACAGTAAAAACAGTAATATTGTGATATATAATTGCAATTTAAAATAACTGTTTTTTATTGTAATATATTGTAAAATGTCATTTATTCCTGTGATCAAAGCTGAATTTTCAGCATCATTACTCCAGTCTTCAGTGTCACATGATCCTTCAGAAATCACTCTAATATGATGATTTGATGCTCAATCATTAATTATGGTTCTTATTATTATCAATGTTGAAACATGTTTTTGTTGCTTAATACTTTTTTGTGGAAATTGTGACATATTTTTTTTAGGATTCTTTGATGAATAGAAAGTTCAAAAGAACAGCATTGATTTGAAATATAAATCTTTAACATTATATGTCTTTGTCACTTGAATCAATTTAATGCGTCCTTGTTGAATAAAAGTATTCATTTCTATTTTTATTATTATTATTATTATTATTATTATCATTTTTTACCTTAAACTTTTGAATGGCAGTGTATCATAGTTTCCAAAAAAATATGAAGCAGCACAATGTTTTCAACATTGGTAATAATCAGAAATATTTCTTGAGCAGCAAATCATCATATTAGATGATTTCTGAAGGATCATGTGACACTGAAGACTGGAGTAATGATGCTGAAAATTCAGCTTTGATCACAGGAATAAATTATATTTTAAAATACATTACAATAATATTTCACAATATTTTTCATCAAATGAATGAAAAATGAATGTTGGTGAGCACAATAAACATTGAAAATCGTCATTTTTTTACATAATTAAAACATTTTTGGGTGATAAATTCTTTTTTTTTATTTAATAAAATCTTTACTATACATTGTTGAATATTTTGTTCTAGATTTTTAGATTTATTTCTGCGTTTTTTATATTGGATCCTTCATTTTTCGAGCGTGTGAGTGGGATGCAGGTAGTTTCTTCTGTAAGTGTGTGTGAGATATTAAAGAAGACAGACTGGACCGGCCGTGTTTAACTAGCTGTCGTCCAGCAGGAGATTACCTTTGTAGCGTATGAATATGGACGGGTCTATCCGCAACAAACACACCACACAGTCATGTGTGAATCACTCACATGTGCAGTCTTTATAGTGAGCTGTTCATCGAGTCTGTTTGACATCAGAATTAAACTGTCTCTTCTCATTACAGGATGATGACTCACACAAACACACATTTACATACAGTACATGCAAAATCACACAGATTGAAGATTGAGACTTCTTTGTTAGATAGTTGTGACCAGAATAGACATTGATTATTGTTATGGTATGGTGTGTGATTTCGATAACTAATTTCTACATTTTTCATTTGTTCCCGACAATTTTTTAATATTAACTTACACTTGTTAAAAATGTGTTCATTTTTTTTAAAATCATTGCTCATCTAATTCAGTAAATAATTCAAGTGTAATGATGAAGCACAGATGAGCACCTTTAACTCACATCTTTTCATCATTAATTTGTTCACCAAAAGTGATTTTACTTTGTAATTTTTCCGTCCATTTCCACCAGTTTGACCCATTCAAGATGATTTGTGGGGCGTTTCAGATCCTAACAGACTAGCATTATAGCTTTGACATGATAATCAGCTAGTAAACACTGTTCATGAGACAAAAGAAGCTTTGTGAAACTGGTGTCCTCCGTCAGCCTTTTCCTCGTGACCAAACAGAGCGCTTGAACCGTTTTCGGGTTGCTGCATGTGTCTTTCAGCACTTCAGAGATGAGTTGAGTTGACCTACATAACTTTGTGTCCAGACGCTCCTGAGATTTGATCTCTGAGAGTGAAGCCGGGAAATGAATTACTGTGTCTTGGTGGCCGTTGTTTTAGCTGGTCGAGGGCATGTGAGGACCTTCTGCCCTGCGGGACCGCTAGTGAAAGGACAAAGAGGAAGAAACTTCACTGCCGTTGACATTTCAGGAGTGATTGACAGTCGTTTACCTGCATTTTTTATTTAAAGAAACCAGATACAAGTTCTTATGGTCACTGGCTGCACATACACTGGATTTGTCAAAGTTGGTCAACTTAGTTTCATTAAATCCTTCAAAGATATTCAGTTTTGTTTGAGACACTTAATAGCAAGTAAACTAGATAGTCACCTACACAAATGTATTGTTTTGGACAGACAGTTTCACAATGGGTTAAGGCAGCTTACACCAAAGAATATAACAATAACAATAACGTTTTAATCACTCTAAAAGAATAGCAAAGTTCACACACACAACTATAACGATAATGACACCAATGAACGATATCATTGGAATCTATGACGAACAATAAAAACTTTGACAGGTATTCAGAATACACCAGAATTGGCAGATGACATAACTCACGTTTACTTTACTTAAACAATGTTATGCTCCACTGGTGTGGATACTAATATAGTTTATTGTTATAGTTGTCATCATCGTTATTGTCTATTGATGTTGACGCTAATATAGTTATCGTTATAGTTACTGTAACTTATTGGTGTTGACGCTAATGCAGTTATTGTTATAGCCTAATATTGTCTGTTGGTGTGGTCGCTTATGTAGTTATTGTTATTGTTATATTATAGTTATTGTTTTTGTAGTTATCATCCATTGCTCTGGATTATTAAATAGTTTCGTTAAAATGATCGCTACTGTTATAGATATTGTAATAGTTATCTTATTTTTATCATTATAGTGACCTTCTATGGCTGTGGATAGTTATTGTTGTAATTATTGTCCGTGTGTGTGGATGCTAATATATAGTAGTTATCAGTATATATATATAGTTTTTGTTATTGTATATGGGTGTTGATGCTAATATAGCTACTGTTATAAGTATTGTTCGTGTGGTCACTTATAGTTATTGTTAGTTATAATTATTGTTATCATTATAATGTTTGTTATAGTTATCATTATAATTATTGTTTGTTGGTGTGGATGCTAATATAGTTATTGTTTTATAGTTGTTTAATATTATTGTGCGTTGGTGTGGATGCTAATAAAAGTTATTGTTTTATAGTTGTTATAATTATTGTGCGTTGGTGTGGATGCTAATATAGTTATTGTTTATATTGTTATAATTATTGTACGTTGGTGTGGATGCTAATATAGTTACCGTTCTCGGTGTAAATGGGCCTTTATTGTGGTTTCAGCTAACTCAGATAATAAACAGCATGTAAAACCCGACTGTAGTTAGTCACTTGTGATCATTCACTGACTGACCGACTAGATCAGTGTTCCCATGATGTTCAGTGTTCCCATGATGCTCCAGTGGCTCTTCTCTGCACTAAAGCTTAAGAAGGGACGTGAAGTTCATCATTGCTCAGGTTTGTGTGGCTCTCTCAGGTTTTGTGTTCTCCTGATGTCTGCCGTCAGCGTGTGCTGGGGTTTGTCTCCCGCTGATCTGCAAAGCACTGATCTCTCTCCACTCGCACTTCAAAGACTCCCGTCCCTCCACACACCATCCATAAAACATGCGGCGTCACTCTGGACGTGTTCAGCCGTACAGTGACCCCCTATGAAGCACTTCTGCTCCTCCTTCTGTTTCTGAGAGTCCACTCATCTGCTGTTGCCGTTTTGTCAAGTCACCTTTATATTTATACCTCTTTATACAATAGAAATTGTTTCAAAGTGTCGTTATTCAGCTTGAGTCAGTTCAATGTAGCTCAATAACGGTGTTGATGATGCAAACTTTATCAGTTTTGAGAAAAACATTGATTCAGCTATAAAGCAAAGACAATAGCGTCAATATTCAACTCAATACTGTCAAGGATTTCTTAATACACATAGTCAATAAAGTCTTATATTTACAGTGTATATATATATATATACTCCACATTTATGTGTCTAAGTGTCAGTATATTTTATATATATATTCTATTTTTTACATAATTATATACAGTACATTTAAATATATATATATATATATATATATACTGTATGTATGTAGTATGTGTATATTATATATATATATATATGCTAAATACATACATAAATATGCAATGCAAGTCATATTTACACAATGAAATGTTTACACAATTTCACAAAGTTAATGTTTTAATAACCATGTCTACATTTTTAGTTTAGTTTAATGTATTGAGAAAAATAGATGTTCATGGACTGTACTGAGCAAAAAGTAAATTGCATCATCTTATAATTCATGGCACACGTCAGAGCCTCGTCTTGTCTTTAGCTTCTCATTTCCATAAAGTTCAGCATTGATGCCACTTCCTGTTTATCTGCCCTCTTCTCCAAACTGACTGACACACACACACACACACACACACACACACACACACACACACACACACTCGCACACACTCGCCAATA
>CM060631.1:4315000-4392500 GCA_030578275.1 Meda fulgida | reverse complement strand
TTATCAATGGCCTAATGAACGAGATGTGAGGAATATTCTGGAATAAGCCGTTATAATCACAGATACTGAAGCAGAGATACTAAAGAGCTGTTCAAGTCTAAGGCTGTGTTTGAAATCGCATTCACTATTCCCTACATCAGTCCACTTATATAGTCCACTTGAAGGAGTGAATGAAAACGAGTGAGTGACACTGAGTTCGCCAGAAGGGCTGCCGCTTTTGCAGTTTGTGCTTGCTGTTTAATAATCGTTTAAAACTTAGCAAACTGGCAGCTCCAGTAGTGATGAAAAGATGCATCTTGAACTCTGTCATGAAAACAAGCATGTATATCCCTTAATTAAACAATTGAATCTATTAAAAAGGAATTTATACCTGTATGATATTACGTTGAAGTAACATTGAACCAGAGGTTTGGAAATGAATCTATGGATGATTCAGCTTCAGCGCCATCTCCTGGAGAGATTTATTTAGCGTGACCCTCACAGTGCATTATGGGTATTCTCTGGCTGTTGAGTGTACATTGGTTGTAAATTCACTCTCTGTTGCAGTGCATTATGGGATTGAATGAGTGCACTCAATAACGTCCACTATGGTTTCGGACACCACTGCAAATTGCTGTTCCCTTCAAATAGTGCCCTATTTAAGTGTGTATGGAGCGATTTCAGACACAGCCTAAATGCTCCCTCTGCAATTCAATCCTCCAGTTGTGATGTTCCTCAAGGTGACCTTCATAAAACACTGAGTGTCCAGTGAAGCCGCGCAGACCGTAAATCTCAATAAAACACCATCAACTGAACTTTTTCAACGCTCTGTTCAACAATACATTTAATCGATAAAATTAAAAGAGGTTATTCTGTGAGGAAGCTTTATGCATTTTGAAAGTCATAATGGCTTGAGGTTGAACAGGGTAAAAAAAATTCAAATTCAAATTTATTTATAAAGCACTGAATAAAACAACACAGTTGACCATAATGCCGTACAAGCAGTAAAATAATGAGCAGAGAAAAAACAATTAAAAGAAAAATGCATATCCCTGTATCTAAATAGGTAGTATAAACTTCATAAAAAACATTCAACAGCATATATTTATATAAAGGGAAAAATGACACTAGCACCCTTCACACTTATCTTGATCGAACGCTATCATAAAAATATGTTTTCAGATGGCTTTTAAACTGACTGAGTGTATATCCCTAATATATAAAGGTAAACTGTTCCATAATTTAGGGTTCCCCTCTAGTCTTCATCTTTGACCGAGGAACAGCAAGACGCTTCTGAAATTGTGATCGTAGCGATCTCATTGACTTTTGTTCCTGGATTAGATCAGCAATATAAGATGGGGCTAACCCATGTAGAGATTTAAATACAAATAGCAGAATTTTAAAATGAATCCTAAAAGTGATAGGCAACCAATGTAATGATTTTAACACCAGAGTAATATGATCGTATTTGCGAGTGCCTGTCAGCAGTCTTGCAGCCGCATTTTGGACCATCTGTAGTCTATCTAGAACTTTATTTTGGGCACCATAATATAACGAGTTGCAATAGTCTAATAGTCTAAAAAAAACAGTGAATAGGGTAAAAAAAAATCATAGATATCACCATACTTTTCCATTTGATTGATTGCAGTAAGAATTGCAAACATTTCCACCAGGTTTTTAGGATTTAAAAAAAATATAAATCAGGTGAATGATATAGTAAGAAACACCTTCACAATATAGACAGGAATAAAACTAAAGTTTGGTGTTTGCAGGTGCTGCTGAGAAGTGGAGATTTATCAGATAACACTTAAATGTGTATTTAAAGAAGACGTGGAAAAAATAGCTAGCAAAATAGCTCAAAAGTGAGCAGTGTGTGTTTTCCTTTAGTTTCGTGCCTAATATCCGCTAGAACTGTTGAAGAGGTGTAGTTCAGTGTTGTAGCAGCAGAGGACAGTGTTTACTGCTCTTCTACACTATGACCAGCTGAGACGCAGTTTATATCAAATAATACCGGATGACACCTGATCACAGGGGTTTCTGCTGTGTAAATATGCCATTCCATTCTCCCAGTGTGCTGTTATTGAATACTCACTCTTGATGAAGTGTTAGCGAGGGGTTGTGGGGTATGGGGTCATGGAGCTGCTGGGTTTTATATTCGGGGCATTGATTGCGTGTGTGTGCGTGTGTGCGTGTGTGTGTGTGTGTGTGTGTGTGTGTGTGTGTGGTGGTGTGTGTTGTGTGTTGTGTGTGTGTGGTGTGTGTGTGTGTGTTGTGGTGTGTGTGGTGTGTGTGAATGCCCGAACGAACGGACGTGTGTATTGATCCAGTCCGCAGGAGGCCAAACTAATGAATCGACATCTAGAACAAAGAGTATAGAGGATGTTTACTGTGTGCAGACGCACATTTGCTGGATTATAGAATACATTTAGGGGTTATTATAGTTAACTAAAACTAAAACCAAAGCCATAAAATAACATTTGTGTTACTTGATATAAAATAAACTTTACCTAATTTTTTTTTTTTCAGTTAGTTGACAAGGCAATATTTGAATTTAAAAAAAAAACTGTAAAAAAGCACAACAAAATTAATAAAACTTTAACTAATATTAAAATGGAAATTATAAAAATAAAACCAATTTCAAAATATGAATAGAATATCCAGCATGATGAATGAATATCAGCTGTGCAGAATATCATTTCTTTCTTGACTCATTATTTTATTATTATATCACACTGACCAAAGTTGTTTAAAAGTTTGGGGTCCGTAACAGTTTTATTTTTTAATAAATCTTTTTTTTTATTCCACAAGGACACATTATAATCAAAAGTGCCAGTAAAGACAAGATTGAAATATTAATGATTAAAAGTTCAAATTGTATTTTTAATTTCTATTAATCAAAGAATCCTAAAAAGAAAGATTTATCAGCAGCACGACTGTTTTCAACATTGATAATATTCAGAAATGTTTCTTGAGCAGCAAATCATAATATCAGAATGATTTCTGAAGGATCATGTGACACTGAAGACTGATGCTGAAAATTCAGCCTTGATCACAGGAAAAATATATTCACATAGGAAACAGTCATTTTAAATTGTAATAATATTTAACAATATTACTGTGATTTTACTGTATTTTTTATTAAATAAGTGCCGTTTTGGTGAGCAGAAGAGTTATTCATCTGTCGTTTGTCTCTCATCTGCAGATCGCTTCACTGTCTACAGTCCCAAGAAACTCAGACAAGCCTGGAATAAGTAAGTGACCACAACTATTTTTTATTATGTGTTTTTGTATAGCTTTTTATATCACCGTTTTTCTTTTGCGTGAATGGCAAAATGTGTTTTAGATGCTGTAATGTCACTGTTTCTCGTAGGTTTTTCACCATTTTCTATTGTAAACCACCTGAAATCTTCTGAATATCTCAATAATTTCTCCTGCACGGCACTCACCTTAAATGAAAACTTTTGCTCAAATCATCTACTTCTCAGACGCTTCTCCTGAGTTTCAGCAATCATCTTGACAATGTCGAAAACTGTGCTCAGTCAAATCAAAATCAATTGAAAGTCAGGAAACTCAAAATGACATTTCTCATCAAATTCATTTCACATCCCATTATTTTGTATAGCTTTATACTCATACTTTAGGAGAAACATCTGAGATGAGGTTGATCCTTAAATGAGGCATCATGAAAGAGCAACCTCTGCGCAATAACACTTTGCTCAGGTTCACTTAAATAGTCCTTCGGTGTGACACTTAAACTACAAATATCCGGCAACACTACAGTAAAGTTACCTTTGTTAACATTAGTAAACAACTAAATGAACTAACAATGTTACTTCTTAAGCATTTATTAATCTTAGTTAATGTTAAACTCAACATTCACTAATACATTATTTATAGTAAAAGATCTGTTAATATTTAATGGACCTGAGCTGATTACCTGTATTTTATTAGCTGATGTTTACAAAAATGTATAAATACTGTAACAAATTGAATGCTTATTGTTAGTTAAAGCATTAACTAATAATATTTTTGTAAATTGTTACCATTTCCCCCAAATAAAAAATTGCATCAGGTCCTGAACAAAAACAGTCAAAACCATTTAAACAAATTACATCTCAGCTGAAACTTGATCTGGAAAAAAATGCTATTAAAGTTAAAATGAAAAATAAATGTACAGCTATAATGACCTTGGTCTTTTCCTCATAATCAGAAGAAGTTTTGTGAAGTTTCTGATCTCTTTAGTTAACCCACATCTGAACTAGCAGAAGCCTGAGAACACGAGTGGGAACTTCAGATGCAAACAGAAGCCTATAGATTTGACCATCTAATCACACAGACACTCGTACACAAGCTTGTTTCACACACACATTTCTAAGTGCTAAAAAAGTGCCGCTGGTGGACAGAAACTCTGACAAAACGTCATGTTTCTTTAATGTGTTAATGCTGCAGAGGCCTAAATATCCACATACAGTTGTAGTTTTTTACATTTTGTTTTTCATTGGCAGTAGTGTGTGTGACACACACACACACACACTCAGCCTTCGGCCCGAAAACACACTACACAACATGAGAATGCTTGCAAACGAACAATCAGTCACAGGGACGTGCACAGGGGGGTTGCTCAGGTTGCCCGGGCAACTGCCCATATGCCCTTCTCGACTCGCGTTGCCCTTCCGAGAAAAAAGAAAAAATCGTAGCTGCAATGGATGAAGAATTTCACGTAGGCCTAGATTCTAAAAAAACAAACAAAAAAAAACGCAAAGCCTCATTCACTTCCATTCGGGCACCGAAAGTGAAAGTCAGTAGGGGAAGGGCAAACTCTGTTTATGTGGCTGCAGCGCTGCACTTCAGTCGATTCTGTTCCCTTCCGGAATTCCTGTTCCCTTTACGCAATCATACTACAAATCATGCGTAGTTGCCCAGTTACCATATGTACCATCAGAACTGAATACGAGCAAGAAGCACAACTGAATGTACGGGACACCAAAAGGTTAAAAAAGGATTGTATTTTTTCCGAAATCTAAAGTTTTTTTTTTTTTTTTCATCTGTAAATTCAATCCAGATTATTTATTTTCAAATTTAAAAAATAAATAATAATAATAATAATAAAAAACAATAAACAATAATATGAGGAACTCTTTTTCTCATGTGTATTTTGGTGACATTTAATATATTGTTAATACATTTTCTATACGGTTTACAAAGTTGTATATCATAGACCTGCCATCTCTGACTTTTGCAATCTTTATAAATAATAATAAGACCATGAGGCATTGAGATTGGACATAAACACGGTCAGATAAGGCAATTTGTAAGGGCAAAATCCAACTGAATATATTCAGACATAATACAAAAACTATGAAAAAGTGCAAGATTAATTCAATTCACAGAAATATTACTGGAGTGTGAGAACCATTTTATTATGCTGCAGTGTAGCAAGACATATATTGTGTGTGTGTGTATATATATATATATATATATTATATATATATATATATATATATATATATATATATTAATAAATAGGGGAGAGCAGGGGCGGAAAGTAACATTTTTCAGAAAAACATCATTTTAAAAAGATGATGGTTTAGACAGAGATACATTTTTTGCTGTGGTCAGTCACTCCACAAGTGTGGTCTATCAATACCAGGTGGTATTTTGTAAAAATGTAGAACAACTTAATTATAGATTCACTTTGAACATAAGACTGCTCATGTTACTTTCGACCCCGTCAGTTGGGACGAAAGTAACACAGACGTGGGTCAAAAGTAACAACAATATACAAGCTAGATTTTTTTGCTAGATCTTTTTTTTTTTTTTTTTTTTAAGCCTAAATATACCTGAGTGACCTTGTTATATAACTGCAAACATATTTTGGCCTTTATCTTTGCAAAAGATAAAATAGCAAAATAGGTAATTTAAATTTTCATTTTAAATTTTAGTTCAATCAGATGTTTCAAAAGTAACTGTTTTAATAATTTTTTTTTATGTCAATCCATTTTATAAAATGTTTTTTCAACATGACAAAAAATGAAAATTAAATTAAATAAGCATAACATAACTTCTCAACATAATGTAACTATATGTTTTCACTGTAGCGGGACAAAAAGTAACAGATGATATCTAGATACAAGCATGTTAACACTAACAGTCATGCTAACTAACTCGCTCATTTGAGGTTTTATCTCAGTTTAGGCTCAATCTAGATATCCAAGATAATAATCCAGATTTATGGAAAGAATTTCTGATTTTACTCTACTGCTGAAAAGTGTCAAAAAATGTATTTAAAAAATACAGTAAAAAACAGTAATATTGTGCAATATTATTACAATTTAGAATGACTGTTTTCTATTTGAATATATGTTAAAATGTAATTTATTCCTGTGATCAAAGCTGCATTTTCAGCATCATCACTCCAGTCTTCAGTGTCACATGATCCTTCAGAAATCACTCTAATATGATGATTTAATGCTCAAGAAACATTTCTGATTATTATCAAAGTTGAAACAGTTGATATTAGGATTCATACTAGTTTGAAAACATCATATATTTGTGGGAATGGTGAGATTTTATTTCTAGGATTTTTTTGTTGAATAGAACGATAAAAGACATTTATTTAAACAGCAGCATTTATTTGAAATATAATTTGTTTGGAATTTTATATTGTCTTTACTTTTGATCAATTTAATAGATTTAAACTTTTGATCAATTTAAGAGATCCTTGATGAACTATTAATTTCTTTCAAAAAAATTGACCCCCATTCTTTTTTTCTTTTTCTTTTTTGAAAAATAAATTACTTCCTTTTTTTATCCATACTGGACTATTGTTGTCATATGTGCTGTTTCAGATAAACCTCCCCTTAGCAACACACACCAAGCAAACTGTGATTGGTCACTTCACATGTCAATCAGACAGTCTGTAAGTAGGCGGTTCTTGGACAGAAGACCAGACGATTAACTAGACTAGTCATTGTCAGATAAATAAGGCCGTGATGTCAGACCATCTTTGTTATATTGTGATGTAAATCATTCATGTAAGTTTTGCCATCCTAAAATCATTACCAGTATCTTGGTTTAATTTACAGACCACAGCACATCTGTACACTCATAGAGAGCGCAGCTTCTAAAGATCTGCTGTGTGTTCATGTTTCTCTGTTCTCAGTGCAGAATGCAGGTGTGTTTGTGTCGGTCTTTGTCTTTGCAGTTTAGAGGACGTTTGAGGGTGAAAACTCACTTTGCATTTTCCACTCCAAAAAAGTCAACAAACATTTTTCCAGCCGCACGTCAGCAGGAGTGAAGCTGACAGAGAGATGCGAGCAGTGAGCGTGTGTGTGTGTGTGTGTGTGTGTGTGTGGTGATCTTGGCACTGTATCATCTGTATGTTTAAATGTGTGTGTGTGTGTGTGTGTGTTGGCAGGCTGGGTTATGTAGATCATGCTGAAGAGCTGGCTTCCAGATTTCTCCAGTGCTTCCCAAAGAACCGTGTCTCTGCCCAGGCGGCCCTCCACCATGAGTACTTCATCCATCTGCCCCCGAGACTCTGGGAACTGCCCGACAGTGAGTCCACCCGCATCACATCACTGCAATACTGACGACACACTGCTGTACCGTACTACTCATACTAATTTTGCAGTATGCATGCATGGGACACTCCAGTTACCTACTATATTTGTCAAATTACATAATGCCGTACAAAAGTGTTGTAGTACATAATCAGAGCACACTGCACAGAATACTGTATCCTTTTTTCATTTACATACCATTTATTTTCATTTATTTAGTTTAAATCCATTTTTAATATCTATCTGTTTGTCTATGTATCTATCTTTCTATCTCTCTCTGTCTGTCTATCTATCAATCAATCAATCAGTCGGTTCTGTCAGTCTGTCTGTCTGTCTGTCTGTCTGTCTGTCTGTCTGTCTGTCCATTTCAGTTGTATCCGTCTCTTAGTGATTCTATGGCTGTCTCTAGCCATAAATCAAACTTTATTTAAGTCTTCATTTCTCCTTTTCATTATTTACGACCACATACTTCACACTTTCACATATGTTATAGTATATATATCAGATGTAGTGTACAGTGCAGCTGTGGTTTTCATTATTATGCCTGTTTAAAGCACAGTAGCCTGTGTACAGTGTATACTGCGCAGTAGGCAGTTTGTTAGGAATCCATTGTGTTTTCCTCCATCTACTGCCCTCCTTCTTCAGTATTTTACACTCTCTGTCTCTTCTCGGCCTTTCTTACTGTTAAACATGCGTGTCTGGAACTGAATACCAAACGCCGTTCAATTTGAGCTCATTGTGGTGATGGTGATCTCTCTGATGATAATTCACGAAGACTGCACAGTCATCACGTTTCTGCCTTGTCACGACTCATGTTCCAGGTTTCTCCATGAGGTGACGTGAGGTGGACTTTCCCCTGGAGTCCAACAGACTGACACTTTTTTCTTGATTTGCAAAACCCAAATATGCAGGAATTGGTTTTTGTTAGTAGTGTTGAATTCTTGATTCTGATTGGTTGATGCATATTTTTCAGATTGTTACAAAGTTTGAATTGGGCAGCATATCAAAGAGTCCTACAGAAGCAAAAGAACCTGAAACAAAGAAAATCTGATCAAAATGAGTGAAAAACAAAAGCATGCTTTTTAACTAGTAGCGGTGCTTTGTGATTTTACTAAACATGAGAATAAACAGTGCTGGGTAATAACTGAGTATATTTCATCTGCATTACACAATCAGATTTAAAATCAGACTACAGTTACTTTTTATTGATTACATGATTTCATATTATTAACTCAATGCAGTGAAATATTAATAATTATTCTGAATTTAACCATATATTACGGTGTTTGGAAGGTATTTTGTCTTTCAAACACATTAAAATGCACAAATTCATGACATTTTGTATGTATCAAATTCCAAACTTTTTTGTCAGTCAAACCTCTTTGAAGTAATATAGAGAATGGAATATGTTTTTTTTGGTCTGTATGTCTATATATATCAGTATGGAACAATTATCCTACTCAAAGCAATGTGATAATCAAATAGTGAAAAGTAATCTAAAAGTAGTTAAATCTTAAATTAGTAATTTAATAGATCGTGTTACTAACTACAGTTCATCTTTTGTCATTTGTATTCAGTAACGGACTACAAATTGTTAGTAATCTACCCAGCACTGAGGATAAATACATGTGCATGTGGTACAGATGCAATAATTGACATGTAAGATTACCAGAACATCTCCTGTAGAAACACTATAGACCTTGTGCGCCAGAGAAACAAGCACATCTTTCAGCCGTTCATTCATAAATACGTAAGATTGCGGTGAAAATACCGACCGGAGGACAAAAGTCAACGAGCGCAGCGGCTGAAAGAGGCGGGGAGATATAAGCTTTCTGTTTTTTGTCATTCATTGATGCATCGAAGCTCAGATACTGTTGAAATATCCCTGACTGACAACTAGCAGCTCTGACGCGACATTTAAAGTCACCATGAAATCAAATTGACCATTCTTGCAGTATTTGCTGTATTTATTATAATAATTAATTTCATCTTTCGTCAAAATAACTTCCCCTCCCTCTTGCAGCTCATCTCCTCTCTTCTCTGATGATGTGTTCACTGGCGTGAGGGCAGGGCAACCTGTCAATCACATGAGATCCACCAATAGCAAATGTACGCCCTACATTTGTTCTTGTTCAAGAAGCTGTTTCCCTCAGATATATGTCACAATAGGGATGAAAAGATTGCAACTTCCGTTTCATGCCGATTTTAATAAAGCGTTCTTGTTCAACACTTGCAGAAGCATTGAGCTGCTGCTGAGGATTCGGGTCATTCTGGCTGGTTTGGGATTTTAAAAGACCTCAAGGCCTTTTGTCATGTCTAAAGTGACACGTATCCATAATCCACACGTGAGACCTCCACAGCCGCTGATCTTCTTTTATGCCTCGGTTAGTAGACAGACAAAAACTGCAGCACAGGCGCATTTAGTCCTACAAATGTTATGCGCCACAGAAAACAGGCGTTTGCTGAAGACAAGCGTCGGGCAAGTCATTTGAATACGAGAATGAGGTTTTTAATTTGACAGATTAGGAGTCGGAGCTGAATTAATCCTGTTATCAGCTCACAGCAGGTTGTTTTCGGGAGGAAGGCGGGAGGAAGGCGGGACTCAGGCGTGGAGGCGGATCTTTGACGCACTGAGCGCAGCGCCGCTTTTCAAGCAGGAGAATGAAGGGAAAATTAATTCTGTTGTTTCATATACGCTTGCGGTTCAATCACAAAAGAGAACGGTTGCTGTTTGGGGGAAGCTGGACGAGTAATTAACATTTCAGCTCCGGCTTTGATTGATACGGGAAATGCAGTGGGATTTATGACATTTATTATATGAAATGGCTCATATTTATCTTGACTAGTGCTGCTTGTTATAGCAAGAACCATTTTTACCGTTGCGCATATATGTATATACACACACACACACATGTTACACACATACTGTACATACACATATATACACAAACAAGCGTAATGTTGATTGCATACTGGTTTTAATCAATAGTATACACTACATAGTGTGTGTGTGTGTGTGTGTGTGTGCTTTGACACTCTACATCTCTGGGTCTTTCTGAAGTGACAAACACATCTGTGATGTTTTGAGCTCAACACAATGAAACCGTTACAGTGGGAGCATGACGGATAACACTCACGTTTTGGTGTAAGATGTTCAATAATGTTTTTTTTATCAGGGTTTATCAGTGTTTAAAGCAGCTTTACAGGGTCACTGGCTTCTTGAATGCAGTAAAAAGGGTTTGAGTCTGTTGTGTGTGAATCTGAGATAGTGACATTTGGTTCCTCAGGAATATAATGCAGTAGAAACGGCTTTGATGAATTAATTATGAAACAATATATATTATATATTCTTGTTTTGTCTGAATAGCTATTGGTCAGTGCCTCATGCAGTTTGTTCCTGGTTTACTGTAGTGTTTATTCTTCTCAACACAACTGTCATAAAATTCCCCATATGCATTTCACAGCGCTTCATGGGATAGTTAATTAAAAAAATATTTGATTTGTGAAGTTTTTTATTTTTAAATCTTTTTTTTGTTGTTTTAAATTAATGTTTGTAATGTTTTTATCTCAATGCTGGTTGGATTGGTTAATGAATTAACTCTTTTTGAATAATTATTTAAATTCCTATAGAAAAAGGAATGAGTTTGTTTTAGAGTTTGATTCATAATTTCTTTCTGGATCTATTTAGCATTTCTCAGTTATTGATTTCCTAATTTTCAACAATATTTTTCTTGTCATTATCATCATCATCATCATCACAATACTATTGTTTTCCCCTCCCTTTCTGTACTTTTACATGATGATGTTATACTTTACATTGTCTTTTGTCAAAGAAGATTTCAAACATGTTGCATGAAGACTCATAGACTGAATCTGTCGTTGTTTTTCAGTGTCTTCTATCTTCACCGTTCCGACTGTTAAGTTACAGCCTGAGTCTGGCGACAGCATCCAGGTGTGCAGTAAGACCAACAGTCACGGCAAAGGGACGTCAAACAGCAAACACTGACCTGGACGAGCCGCCCGCCGGGACCCAAACAGGTACGACACACCATGCTCCAGACGCTCTTATGGTTCCACGGCCTCTGCTTATGTTTGAAATGGCACTCGCATGTTGTTTATTGCATATTGTTAAGTATTGTAGTGCATACAATTGATTAAAAACAGTATGCAATCAACATTTGAACAGATATTTGCACCATCTTTGTTGTGACCTTGCAGATTGCATTTAACAAAGTTATTGTTTGTCAGTTCAACCAAATTATGATTCAAGAATCAATGTTTTCATTGTGAAAAGCAAATGGGTAATTTTATAGATATTGAATTAAAATATGTTTGTTAGAGTGAGTATAATTATAGATATAGTGTTGAAAATAAATACGAAAAGTACTATGTAATGTTTTGAGAAAGAGAAACTTGTGTTTCCAAATATTTTATAGAATTTTGAGACTATGTAAGTGTGAAAAAGTGTTGGATTTCTGTGTATATGTGTGTATCTCCATTCCTATGATTAAATATGGCATTAGCCCATATCTGCCACTGCCCTCTTTAGATAACAGTATTAGTCAGTGATAAACCAATGCACTAATCTGTCGTTCCAAACATACATCAGCGTCTGATTCACTCTTGCAGGGCAGCGAGGGGTCATTTTCATTATGTCCAGAAAGAGGCTGTATTTGCATTTAATTTGCGTTGTACGAGAGCATGTCATGTGTCTGGCTAAAGCTCATAATGGCTGTAATGCAGTGACGGAGGGACAGAGGCCCCGCTCACAGGGATTAGCAGTCAAATTACAGGCAGGTGCTCTGGGAGATTTACGCCGGAGCCCCGGGACGCTGCGGACCTCTGCAACCCGTCTGCATTAGAGAATAACACGGAATAATGACAGAGAAGGAGACAACGAGACTCATCTGTCATTTCAGGGGCTCACACGCGGCAGATGGGCCCGATGTGTGCAGAGAGTCCTGCGTGTGTATGGTTGCATGTTGATGGTGAAAACCAGGGCTGTGTGATGTTGGAAAAAACTGACATTGCGATATTTGTTTCTCTGCGATGCGTATTGCGATATGAAAGAATACAGGAAGTTGCACCAGATGACTTGAATAACTATTTGTAAAGAATCAGGCTGCATCCATCACATACTCTCTTGAGCAGGTGTTGTTTTGAATAAGTACTTGCTTTGTGAGCACTGAAATGAATGTGTCTAGTATGAATATAATTCGGTTTTACTACATTTGCCATGTTGTCATTATCATGTGACCTACCAGCGTCGGTTACGTCGCTTCACTGATCCTCTCCTGTGGCCTCATGGGATAGTAAAGTGTCCATCTAGTCTTTACAAGACTAACTCAACTCAAACCAGTGAGTTTATTGTGATTATTGAATAAAATTACATTTACTTTACTGTAAAATTACAATACTAATATTTACATCTTTATTTGTTCCATCAAGCTTTTATTTTGACTGGTTGCCAGCAAATAAATATATGCGCTGCTGGTTTCAGAGAGAAGGAGCTGTATGTTGATTTACACACGTGCAGCTCACAGTGTCTCACAATGGCTTCAATTACAGTAAACGAGACCTTGAAGCACTTTATCATGAAATACACATGTGTAAATGACACACATATATTTATTTAATTAAAGCACCCTGCAAAATTTGTCAATCGCACTAAGTCATATACTTTTTTTTTTAATATATATATATATATATATATATATATATATATATATAATATATTGTGCACCGCAATAGTAGTCTGTAAAGCATTCCACTGGGTACTAGTGAATAATCACAATGTATTTGCAATGTCTCTAATGCAATTATTATGACTCATAAATCTTCCTAAAGCGTGTGTTTTTAGACTAGTTTCACAATCCTTCCTTGCTACAAAATCTGTAGTTTTCTTCTGGGAACGAATACGTCACACTATCCCTCATTTAAATAATTCCTGCCCAAGGCATATGCAAAATAAAGGACGGGGCCTGATTGAGTTCAGTTAGTAGTGTGAAAGTGCCGTGACATTTCCCAAATGTGTTCAAAGTGCTTGACCAATCGCAACACACTGGTCCAGCCGACCAATCAGAGCACATTGTGCTTTAAGGAGAGGCTTCATTGAGACAGGAACTAAACAGAGCGATACTGACAGACTGGGAAGAGAGGAGCTGCAACAATGGAGAATATGTGAAAAAAAAAATGTGTTTACCTATTCTAGTAGACCCCGAAAACAAAAACAAGACTTTGAAAAGGGGTATAATAGGTCCCCTAACATTTCATCTCTGCAGTGATCCTCTCTTTGACATGTTCATGAAGAGCAGATATGAAAGTTAAGTGTTTTGCTTGTCAGCGTGCAGAAGTTGTGGTGTGTTTTCAGCAGGCGTGTGTTTGTGATGGAGAACGCAGCTCAGAAGGGAAGTCACCCCACTGCGAGAGCCGTGTCCTTCCCTCCACCGCTCCATTCATATTGAAATCACACGCTTTGTGCTCGGCCTTCTCAACCTGACAGGCTCCGTGGAGCTCAGAGACGCTCCTCTAATCCACACACATCTGATTTAGAAGCGTTCACGCTCCATGAGACGTCACATGCAAAGATTTCCTGCATGTTTAGGGAGATTTCAAAGACTGAATGTTTTCATACTCGTCTCTCACATTAGAGGCCCTAAGAGGGTTTGACACTAAAGTCACTCTTAAAAATGAATTAAATGCAGAATACGGAAGCATGTATGATTTATTTTAAAGTTCAAATTTCAATATAGTTTAAAATAAAGAGGAATAATATTTTGAGGACCACCTAAAATCTTTATGCTTCATTTATTAATGCAAAATTATTACTTTTTTATTTTATTTTGGGGGAAAAGTCTTTCCTAATGGCTCAATGTCATTAAGCAAGTGAGATCATTTTATGTTTTTGTTTTAAATTTTCAAGCAAAAAATTGGATGAAAGATGTCCGAATGTCATTATATTACATACAATATATCAAAGCAAGTGGGATTTTTGTTAAAATGTCAATTTTTAAATTCCAAGCAAAGAATTTATGAAAAGATGTTTATTATGAGTGAAACCCCAGATAAAATATTTGAGCTTATTTTAATGACCATTGATCATTTTTATGTTTAATTTTTTTAATGCAAAATATAATTCTTTGATTTTTGAGGGAAAACTAATTCTTAAACATAACGAAGGAATGTTTTATAGATTTGTCCCTGCAAAATATCAGCCTAAACATTTAATTAAAAAGATGTTTGTTAGGAGTAAAGTGATGTAGTTTAAAATGAAGACAAAAAAATAATATTTTGAGGACAATCTAAGATTTTTAGGCTTGGTTTTTATGCAAAATATAATTTCTTTTATTTTTGAGATTATAGATGTAGTTTAAAATGAAGACCAACAGTATTTAGAACCTAGTTTTAGGACCATTTAATTGTTGCTTTTTGCTAAATATATATATTTTCTCTTTTGATTATGGGATGCAGTATGTTCTGCGTGGGAATTTTACAGACCTCCTCCATTTTTATATAATATTTTGTGGGCCACTGTATGTTTCTGTGACAAGAAAAGTCCACCAAGACCTGGGCAAGTTCTCCAGTTTTGTATTATTCATCAGAAGTGTTGTTGCAGGAACCTTTTCAGAGGAAATCCCCAGCAGGCAGCCTTTGTGCCGCTGATGGAAGCTTTGAGAGCTGCTATTGAGCACAGATGAAGCTTCAGCCCATCGCAGACTGAATGACACGCCTCTCTCACACACTACGCCACAATATCTGTCAGAGACCAGAAAAGAGGCCGAGGGCTTCACAGAGCCAATGAGAAGAGGGTCACTGGGATGAAATTGGGGTCAGAAAAGATAGAAAAAGGTTGGGTGATCTATAGGTCTCTCTTTCTTTAGGGACAGAAAAGCCCTTGCTGATGGTAAAATGCCTAATTTAGTGAAAGATGTGATGGTGCTAGACGTGTTGGGCTTTTCCATTGAATGCCACAGAGGTACATGCATTCATAAAGATGACATCAAATAGCTAAAGTTTCTGGATAGTTCTGGAAGTTGCACTGCTGATGCAAGAAGCCACCTATCAGCTGCAACGGCTTTGCCTGACATTAGCATAAATTAAGGGCCCAAGGTGATTGATATGGATTCTCTTGTGTGGAGTGTCTGTTTTGGACAGACTGTCTTTGTTACTGGATGCTTTTACATTATTCATGTCATGTCATGAGCGCTATGACAGAGTGTGTATAGTGCGTGTAAACCGCTCTAAAGTCTTTTATGCTGCAGTAGATCTATCTGTTTTTGTGGACAGGGCTGCTTTAAATTATTTACATGTATTTTGATTCGTGAAGTATTATACAAAATGTTAATATTTATTAAAAAAACATTTTTATATATATTTTATATATTTAAATTGGTACTGTCAAATTGGTTAATAGCGTCTAACAAAAGTTATTTTTCATTATATATATATATAAAATGATATAGTATAATATTTTAAATAAATTGTTATATATTGAAAAATAAATGAGTTTTATTTATTATTATATTTCTTTATTTTATATTTGTCTAAATAGAAAAGAATCACCGCTCATCCGTCAAAAAAGTCTTGTAGACTTTTGCTGCTACATTATATTACATTACATTTTATTAGATATATATAGATATATTATAAAATTTTAAATATCATATTATCATTGAGCAGAGTTGAACTCAGGAGTTGATGCAGTTAATGGATGTGCGGACAGTGAAGTTCACTTCTGATATGATAGATCACTGTGAGTGTGAACAGTGTTGACTAGAGCACTGTTTGTTTGTTAGCGCAGTCTGACTGTTGGCGGGCGTCTCTCTCAGTCCAGGTTGGCATTGGTTTGACTGGGTCAGTTGGCGCGTTTCGCAGGCCTGCAGCGATTCACTGACTCTTTGAAGATAAGAGCCACAGACAGACTGTCCGGTGTGTACAGCAGCCAGCTGTTTATCTGCACTGACACACACACACACACTTGCACATTCAACACACTCTACTGGCACAGTGAGCACCTCAAAGTGTGTGTGTACAGATACACACATTCTCTAAACGTGTGGCCTCATGTCGCAGTACACATCAGAAGGTCAAACGCTGACGGACAACGACAGCTCCATTCTGATTGGCCTTCAGTGGAAAACCAGTGTTGTTTATGTGGTGGATGATACTGAGAGGAGGAACTGATCACTGGTATGACTGGTTTGAGAGACCTATGTTCTGGTACCTTATAAACTCAACTTTATTTCATATGTAAGATTCAGGCATCCTGTAATGTGATGTGATTTTATGTATTATTAGTAAAAATTGAATATTCAGTTGGATTAGATTTGATCTATTTGGGTTTGATTAGATTATGTAAATGATCTATTATTTTATGTAGCCTTTGCTTTCATCAGCAAAATGAAAAGTCGATACAGTTGTAAACGGCTTGTATATATAAAATGTTTTAGTTTCCAGTGTGTTTAATGCTCCTGTACGGTGGTCTGGACTCTGAATCAAGTATCTGGATCACAGACTCTCTTGAGCAGGCGTTAAAGTGGCTTGTTTTATCAGGGACTGTGAAAAAGACCTCAGTGTGCTGGAAACACTTCGCTAACAGAGCGGCCATTTATGGAAAAACATGACTTCTCATTGGTCTGAATCTAGCGCTGCATAATTCCATTATAAACATCATATATTCTGATTCTGATTGGCTGTGGTTGTGTCACTGTTACACTGTGTTATGGGTGCACAAGTTTTATTGGTCTGGAAAGAAACAAATTCATGATATCTTGACATGCAAGTTAATGGTAAACATGTTTATAGCAGCTACCTGTTTACCACGGTTGTGCAACATTCAGAATTAAATTGAGAATGGCTTTAAATTCCAATTCAATTCCTGAAGGTGAGTTGCATCATGGTAGACATGATGCAAAATTGCAAATTGGAATGTAAGGAACTAGAATTAAAATGATTTAAAATTCAAAGAATTTCATAAAATTAACTAGATAAGCAAAAGTTTGAAAAAAAAGTTCAAAAATCCTTGAGGTTTGAAGGTTGACAGGCCTTACTGATGCTTGCCCAGGCGTAGACAGATGGCAAAATCTCTGAGCTGCAACCAAACTGGAGCAACTTTAAAAAGAGTTGTGTGATTATTCCCTCGTTTTATTTGTGCAACTGCAAACGAGCGTCCCAAAAAATCACACTCCTCTGTTAGGTTGGATGGATGGAGTTTCACTTCTGTAATTACAGCTCTGAATTGCTGTGTGTAAAGTCTGCAGGGAAAAACGTTGCAAACGTTTCGATCAGGCGCTAAATGACACCACATCTTGGCGGTCGCATCTCAATTATAACACATCACGTTTACAGATGAAAGTGTTTGTGCCGCTGCGGAGCATGAAGTGGCAGGCAACTACGGTGACGTGCGACATGAAAACGAAGACCCACACGCTCACACTCTCTCTCCCGACATATGGGCTCCTCTAATGAGCTTCTAGAAGACGCTGCTCCTCCACGTCTTCTGTGAAGAGCGCCAGCCGCCCGGTCAGATTCCTGCTCGCCTCACACACACCTCACTGGGCCTCTACAAGCTCCAGCTGGAGTTTGGTCATTAAAAAGTTTAAGCATGTGTACCGCACAAAGAAGAAGGTCTGTTGACACTCTTTTCAGATCTCAACAAGTCTGCGCTCTAGGAAAGTTTTCTGATATTGAGGTGAAGATGCTTATATTTTTCTGTAAACTTCTGAAATGGGGACAAATTGAGACAAATGATGGATGGATGGATGGATGGATGGATGGATGGATGGGTAGATAGACAGACAGATAAATACATAGATATACAGGTATGTAGGTAGGTAGACAGACAGACATGTTGTAGATAGACTGATAGGTGGTCAAACAGATAAATGCATAGATATATAGACAGACAGACAGACAGGTATGTAGGTATATAGACAGACAGATAGACATAGATTGGTAGACAGACAGATACATACGTAGATAGACAGGTTGTTTGCTAGATAGACCGAGAGGTAGGTAGAAAGATAGGTAGTCAGACAGATAAATGCATAGATTGACAGACATACAGGAATGTAGATAGGTAGACAGACAGACAGGTATGCAGGTAGGTAAGCAGACAGACAGGTAGTCAGACTGACTGATAGTTAGGTAGTGAGTGTGTGTTGTCAGATGTGACATGTTTCAGGTGGTACTGTTACCGCAGTGTGTTTGTCAGACAGTCAGGTGGAGAGAGAGAGACAGGTGGAGGGTAATTATCCAGGCTTACAAACAGCGCTCTCAGATCGTCTTGTCAAACAGCTTCACACACACACACACACACACACACGCCTGCCTCTATAAACTTTCCCAAACCCAAACAAAACAACCACATACTGTAGAAGTTTGATGATGTTGTGCTGGTTTTATTCGTGTCTACACAACAACACGTCTGCGTTACTCACCACGTCTCTATTTTAAAAGAGGCGCTCCAGGACGATAGCATCACGGCATCCAGAGAATGACAGATAATAGGTGATTATCTGCATAAATATTGTCTGCTGATGGAAACAGACATTTCTGCGTGTGTGTTTGCACACACCTACTTAACCATACTTTGGGGACAAATTTGCACCCAGAAGTGAGCTAAACCTGACAAAAAAACTCAATTTCGAGGTCGTCCTCATTTTTAAAACCGTATCAAAAATAAATAAAATAAAGATTTGTTTTTTAATTGCAGAAAGTTTTCTTTCTGTCAGAGATGGAACTAGCAGCCTTCAGGTTTCCACCGCTGGGACTGTGTTCTGTGTTTCATATGAATGCCATATTATATTAAGCATGTGGTTCTTTCTCTGCAGCGCGGTGAGTTTTTAGTGGCATGGTGGAAATCGCTTCACTCACGCTGAGGGAGTTTCTTTATCAGGATCACGCAGGACAGGAAGGTAAAGCAGAATGAAAAAAATGATTTCTGACAGTGAGACTCTTAGCCCTTCCAAACAGTCTGGCCCACTTACACACACACGGCCTGAGTGAGTGTGTGAATACAGACTGTGTAGTAAAAGCACGTTAGTGTCACTTCATGAGGCTCAATGGGTCGGGCGAATCCATTAGACTGAATCCGGCTCACCTCAGTTGTGGAGTTTAGAGAATTTTTACCTCCACCAACTAAAAATACACCTGGAGGAATTCTGCTGCATGGCTTTTTCTCGCTGAAGAGACCAGTGTTGCTCTGGTCCAAAACCTATGGCTTAAAATTAATCACGTTTCCTCAAAAGGCACGCTATTTTGGCCAGATTTTAAGGTAGCATCATATGCATCCTTCGTAGAAAAGGCAAGGCAATTTTATATAGCACATTTCATACACTATGGCAATTCAAAGTGCTTTACAGAAAATAATTAAAATAATCACAAAATAAAAGCAAGGAAAATTAAAACAGTTATAAAAGAAAATAACAGAGTTAAAAGATAATACATAGATAAACTCATCCGGCAAAAAAACTGGTTTATCATATTTTTCACAACTCTCAGTTTTACTCTGAGATTTTCCCATGGTGATTACTCTGTGTCTGTGTCTGTGACTGTGTCTGTGTCTGTCCGTGTCTCTGTCTGTGTCTGTCTGTGTCTGTCTGTGTCTGTGACTGTGACTGTGACTGTGACTGTGTCTGTGTCTGTCGGTGTCTCTGTCTGTGTCTGTCCGTGTCTCGGTCTGTGTCTGTCTGTGTCTGTGACTGTGTCTGTCTGTGTCTGTTACTGTGTCTGTGTCTGTGACTGTGTCTGTCTGTGACTGTGTGTCTGTCTGTGTCTGTGACTGTCTGTCTGTGACTGTGACTGTCTGTGACGGTGTCTGTGACTGTGTCTGTCTGTGTCTGTCTGTGACTGTGTCTGTCTGTGTCTGTGACTGTGTCTGTGACTGTGTCTGTGTCTGTCTGTGTCTGTGTCTGTCTGTGACTGTGTCTGACTGTGACTGTGTCTGTCCGTGTCTCGGTCTGTGTCTGTCTGTGACTGTGTCTGACTGTGACTGTGTCTGTCTGTGACTGTGTCTGACTGTGACTGTCTGTGTCTGTGACTGTGTCTGTCCGTGTCTCGGTCTGTGTCTGTCTGTGTCTGTGACTGTGTCTGTCTGTGTCTGTCTGTGTCTGTTACTGTGTCTGTGTCTGTGACTGTGACTGTGTCTGTGATTGTCTGTGTCTGTGTCTGTCTCTGTCTGTCTCTGTCTGTGTCTGTCTGTGTCTGTGACTGTGTCTGTGACTGTGTCTGTTTGTGTCTGTCTGTGTCTGTGACTGTCTGTCTGTGTCTGTGACTGTGACTGTTTGTGTCTGTCTGTGTCTGTGACTGTCTGTCTGTGTCTGTGACTGTGACTGTCTGTGTCTGTGACTGTCTGTCTGTGTCTTTCTGTGACTGTGTCTGTGACTGTCTGTGACTGTGTCTGTCTGTGACTGTGTCTGTCTGTGTCTGTGACTGTGTCTGTGACTGTGTCTGTGATTGTCTGTGTCTGTCTCTGTCTGTCTCTGTCTATGTCTGTCTGTGTCTGTCTGTGTCTGTGTCTGTCTGTGTCTGTCTGTGTCTGTCTGTGACTGTGTCTGTTTGTGTCTGTCTGTGTCTGTGACTGTCTGTCTGTGTCTGTGACTGTGACTGTGTCTTTCTGTTACTGTGTCTGTGACTGTCTGTGACTGTCTGTGTCTGTGACTGTCTGTCTGTGTCTTTCTGTGACTGTCTGTGACTGTGTCTGTGACTGTCTGTGTCTGTCTGTGTCTGTGACTGTGACTGTGTCTGTGACTGTCTGTCTGTGTCTGTGACTGTGTCTGTCTGTGTCTGTGACTGTGTGTCTGTGTCTGACTGTGACTGTGTCTGTGTCTGTGACTGTGTCTGTGACTGTGTCTGTGACTGTGTCTGTGACTGTGTCTGTGACTGTCTGTCTGTGACTGTGTCTGTCTGTGTCTGTGACTCTGTCTGTGTCTTTCTGTGACTGTGTCTGTGACTGTATGTGACTCTGTCTGTGACTGTGACTGTGTCTGTGTCTGACTGTGACTGTCTGTCTGTGTCTGTGACTGTGACTGTGTCTGTGACTGTGTCTGTCTGTGACTGTGTCTGTGTCTGTCTGTGTCTGACTGTCTGTCTGTGTCTGACTGTGACTGTGTCTGTGACTGTCTGTGTCTGTGTCTGTCTGTGACTGTGTCTGTGACTGTGTCTGTGACTGTGTCTGTGACTGTGTCTGTGACTGTCTGTGACTGTGTCTGTGACTGTGTCTGTGTCTGTCTGTGACTGTGTCTGTGACTGTGTGTGTCTGTGACTGTGTCTGTCTGTGACTGTGACTGTGTCTGTGACTGTGTCTGTGACTGTCTGTGTCTGTGACTGTGTCTGTCTGTGTCTGTGTCTGTGACTGTGTCTGTCTGTGTCTGTGACTGTGTCTGTCTGTGTCTGTCTGTGACTTTGTCTGTCTGTGTCTGACTGTGACTGTCTGTCTGTGTCTGTCTGTGACTGTGTCTGTGACTGTCTGTGACTGTGACTGTGTCTGTGTCTGTCTGTGTCTGACTGTGACTGTGTCTGTGACTGTGTCTGTGTCTGTAACTGTCTGTCTGTGTCTGTCTGTCTGTGACTGTGTCTGTGACTGTCTGTGTCTGTCTGTGACTGTGTCTGACTGTGTCTGTCTGTGTCTGTGACTGTGTCTGTCAGTGTCTCGGTCTGTGTCTGTCTGTGTCTGTGACTGTGTCTGTCTGTGTCTGTCTGTGTCTGTTACTGTGTCTGTGTCTGTGACTGTGACTGTGTCTGTGATTGTCTGTGTCTGTCTCTGTCTGTCTCTGTCTGTGTCTGTCTGTGTCTGTCTGTGTCTGTGACTGTGTCTGACTGTGACTGTGTCTGTCTGTGACTGTGTCTGACTGTGACTGTCTGTGTCTGTGACTGTGTCTGTCCGTGTCTCGGTCTGTGTCTGTCTGTGTCTGTGACTGTGTCTGTCTGTGTCTGTCTGTGTCTGTTACTGTGTCTGTGTCTGTGACTGTGACTGTGTCTGTGATTGTCTGTGTCTGTCTCTGTCTGTCTCTGTCTGTGTCTGTCTGTGTCTGTCTGTGTCTGTGACTGTGTCTGTTTGTGTCTGTCTGTGTGTGTGACTGTCTGTCTGTGTCTGTGACTGTGACTGTTTGTGTCTGTCTGTGTCTGTGACTGTCTGTCTGTGTCTGTGACTGTGACTGTGTCTTTCTGTGACTGTGTCTGTGACTGTGACTGTCTGTGTCTGTGACTGTCTGTCTGTGTCTTTCTGTGACTGTGTCTGTGACTGTCTGTGACTGTGTCTGTGACTGTGTCTGTGTCTGTCTGTGTCTGACTGTGACTGTGTGTCTGTGTCTGTCTGTGTCTGACTGTGACTGTCTGTCTGTGTCTGTGTCTGTGACTGTGTCTGTGACTGTCTGTCTGTGTCTGTGTCTGTGACTGTGTCTGTGACTGTGTCTGTGACTGTCTGTGTCTGTGACTGTCTGTCTGTGTCTGTGTCTGACTGTGACTGTGTCTGACTGTGTCTGTGACTGTGTCTGTGACTG
The DNA here is from genome assembly GCA_030578275.1 of Meda fulgida. NCBI lineage: Eukaryota > Metazoa > Chordata > Actinopteri > Cypriniformes > Leuciscidae > Meda > Meda fulgida. Next base: position 4,369,459 of record CM060631.1, on the reverse strand, counting down.
TCTGTCTGTGTCTGTCTGTGTCTGTGACTCTGTCTGTGTCTTTCTGTGACTGTGTCTGTGACTGTCTGTGACTGTGTCTGTGACTGTGTCTGTGTCTGACTGTGACTGTCTGTCTGTGTCTGTGACTGTGTCTGTCTGTATCTGTGACTGTGTCTGTCTGTGTCTGTGTCTGACTGTGACTGTGTCTGACTGTGACTGTGTCTGTGACTGTCTGTCTGTGTCTGTCTGTGTCTGTGACTGTGTCTGACTGTGTCTGTGACTGTGTCTGTGACTGTCTGTGACTGTGTCTGTGACTGTGTCTGTGTCTGTCTGTGACTGTCTGACTGTGTCTGACTGTGTGTGTCTGTGACTGTGTCTGTCTGTGACTGTGACTGTGTCTGTGACTGTCTGTGACTGTCTGTGTCTGTGACTGTGTCTGTGACTGTGTCTGTCTGTGTCTGTGACTGTGTCTGTCTGTGTCTGTCTGTGACTTTGTCTGTCTGTGTCTGACTGTGACTGTCTGTCTGTGTCTGTCTGTGACTGTGTCTGTGACTGTCTGTGACTGTGACTGTGACTGTGTCTGTGTCTGTCTGTGACTGTGTCTGTGACTGTGTCTGTGTCTGTGACTGTCTGTCTGTGTCTGTCTGTCTGTGTCTGTCTGTCTGTGTCTGTGACTGTGTCTGTGACTGTCTGTGTCTGTCTGTGACTGTGTCTGACTGTGACTGTGTCTGTCTGTGTCTGTCTGTGTCTGTGACTGTGTCTGTGACTGTGTCTGTGACTGTCTGTCTGTGTCTGTGTCTGTGTCTGTCTGTGTCTGTGACTGTGTCTGACTGTGTCTGTGACTGTGTCTGTAACTGTCTGTGACTGTGTCTGTGACTGTGACTGTGACTGTGTCTGTGTCTGTCTGTGACTGTGTCTGTGACTGTGTCTGTGTCTGTGACTGTCTGTCTGTGTCTGTCTGTCTGTGTCTGTCTGTCTGTGTCTGTGACTGTGTCTGTGACTGTCTGTGTCTGTCTGTGACTGTGTCTGACTGTGACTGTGTCTGTCTGTGTCTGTGTCTGTCTGTGTCTGTGACTGTGTCTGTGACTGTGTCTGTGACTGTCTGTCTGTGTCTGTGTCTGTCTGTGTCTGTGACTGTGTCTGACTGTGTCTGTGACTGTGTCTGTAACTGTCTGTGACTGTGTCTGTGACTGTGTCTGTGTCTGTCTGTGACTGTGTCTGACTGTGTCTGACTGTGTGTGTCTGTGACTGTTTCTGTCTGTGACTGTGACTGTGTCTGTGACTGTCTGTGACTGTCTGTGTCTGTGACTGTGTCTGTGACTGTGTCTGTCTGTGTCTGTGACTGTGTCTGTCTGTGTCTGTCTGTGACTTTGTCTGTCTGTGTCTGACTGTGACTGTCTGTCTGTGTCTGTCTGTGACTGTGTCTGTGTCTGTCTGTGACTGTGACTGTGTCTGTGTCTGTCTGTGACTGTGTCTGTGACTGTGTCTGTGTCTGTGACTGTCTGTGTCTGTCTGTCTGTGTCTGTCTGTCTGTGTCTGTGACTGTGTCTGTGACTGTCTGTGTCTGTCTGTGACTGTGTCTGACTGTGACTGTGTCTGTCTGTGTCTGTGACTGTGTCTGTCTGTGTCTGTGTCTGACTGTGACTGTGTCTGACTGTGACTGTGTCTGTGACTGTCTGTCTGTGTCTGTGTCTGTGTGTGTCTGTGACTGTGTCTGACTGTGTCTGTGACTGTGTCTGTCTGTGACTGTGTCTGTGACTGTGTCTGTGTCTGTCTGTGACTGTGTCTGACTGTGTCTGACTGTGTGTGACTGTGTCTGTGACTGTCTGTGTCTGTCTGTGACTGTGTCTGACTGTGACTGTGTCTGTCTGTGTCTGTGTCTGTCTGTGTCTGTGACTGTGTCTGTGACTGTGTCTGTGACTGTCTGTCTGTGTCTGTGTCTGTCTGTGTCTGTCTGTGTCTGTGACTGTCTGTCTGTGTCTGTGTCTGTGACTGTGTCTGTGTCTGTCTGTGACTGTGTCTGTGACTGTGTCTGTGACTGTCTGTGACTGTGTCTGTGTCTGTCTGTGACTGTGTCTGTCACTGTGTCTGTGTCTGTGACTGTCTGTCTGTGTCTGTCTGTGTCTGTCTGTCTGTGTCTGTGACTGTGTCTGTGACTGTCTGTGTCTGTCTGTGACTGTGTCTGACTGTGACTGTGTCTGTCTGTGTCTGTGACTGTGTCTGTCTGTGTCTGTGACTGTGACTGTGTCTGTGACTGTGTCTGTGACTGTCTGTGACTGTGTCTGTGACTGTGTCTGTGTCTGTGACTGTCTGTCTGTGTCTGTCTGTCTGTGTCTGTCTGTCTGTGTCTGTGACTGTGTCTGTGACTGTCTGTGTCTGTCTGTGACTGTGTCTGACTGTGACTGTCTGTCTGTGTCTGTGACTGTCTGTCTGTGTCTGTGACTGTGTCTGTGACTGTCTGTGACTGTGTCTGTGACTGTCTGTCTGTGTCTGTCTGTGTCTGTCTGTGTCTGTCTGTGTCTGTGACTGTCTGTCTGTGTCTGTGACTGTGTCTGTGACTGTGTCTGTGACTGTCTGTCTGTGTCTGTCTGTGTCTGTGACTGTCTGTCTGTGACTGTGTCTGTCTGTGACTGTGTCTGTCTGTGTCTGTGACTGTGTCTGTGACTGTGACTGTGTCTGTGTCTGTCTGTGACTGTGTCTGTGTCTGTGACTGTGTCTGTCTGTGACTGTGTCTGTGACTGTGTCTGTGACTGTCTGTGTCTGTGACTGTGTCTGTCTGTGTCTGTCTGTGTCTGTTGTGTTCTTCCTAAGATGATGATAATGTAAAGATCTGAGCGAGGCAAATTTATTTCTATAGCTCATTTTATACACTGATACTGTTTTACAGAAAAAATATTTTAAAACAAATAGTAATCATTTAAAGGTTCATAAGAAGACAAGTAAAAAGTTCAAATTTAATAAAATATATGAGTTCAAATGGATTCAAATAAAATAGAATATTTGAGAAATTTAATTAAGAACTTAATGCAAATAGTTTATTATAAAACAGATAGTTCCGGTCCTTGATTTTGATTGGTCGAGCCGTGTTCGAAGCCGTTGTAAATTACTCACCAAACACACACCTGTGAGCTTATTACATTAGTGTTACTGCACAACTGCCGTTTGTGATTCTTTTTTGCTGCATGTGTTGCTTGTCAACCTCTTTGGAACTACATTGCATGGTGGAGGAATAAATGTTTACGTTATATTTTTTGCTCTTTGAAAAAACCTCTTTGTTAACGTTTATTGTTTCATGACATTCAATTATGAACTACATGAATCACTTAATGATACATATTAAAATCAAAACGGAATTTTTGACAAAAAAGTTTAGTTTGGATCACTGAATATTACTGTCAATCGTTTAACATTTATGTTGTTTATGCTGTTAAATATTAAAAAGTGACAGTCCACAAAAAAGGATCATTGTTTCATCATTTACTCATCCTCATGTTGTTCAAAACCTGTATGTTTCTTTCTTCTGCAGAACACAAAAGAACACAAAAGAAGATATTTTGAAGAATTTTGGTAACCAAACAGTTTCAGTTCCCATTGACTTAAATTAAATGGACAAAAAAAAACTCAATGGAAGTCAATGGGAACTGAAACCTTTTGGTTACCAAAATTCTTCAAAATATCTTCTTTTGTGTTTCGCAGATGAAAGGAAGACAAACAGGTTAGGAATGATATGAGGGTGAGTAAATCATGACAGAACGATCATGTTTGGGAGAACTATTCCTTTAATGAATGGTAAAGCCTACTTTCTTTGATTTGATTTGCCATCTCAATCATTGTGACATTAACAAGCACTGTCAGACTGGCCACATCTCCTGATGGGACGGTTCTGCCTGAAGATGAGGCGTGAATCTCATGAAACCTGTCCAGAACATGTGTGGTCATATTTATCCTCAAAATATAATGAAACTAATGTCACAATACAGAAATAAGGCTGCATTTTCTTAAGTCCGAATGTAATTTCTTGTTTATTTCTGTTGATTTGATGGTGAAATGTGTGTCTCTTATGAATCGTTTAGTGTCCGGATCGGTGATTAAGTTCTCCAGCAGGGAGTCGGACTCCCATGGACTGTGTTCGGTCTCCACTTGGTCTCTTTATTGTTGGTAATGGTGCTCCAGCAGTGCCGCACAAACGCTGCTCAGTGATTGCGTTTTAATCGAAGGCTTTGCTCCCTGCATGTACAGACGGCGATAAAAGCATTGACGCGTTTGTTTTGTCACAGACAGCAGATATCAGGTCTTCTGGGTTTTATCTCTCCTGATGAACACCGGGAATATTTGAGCATGAGATTCTGAAGGAATTAATGCATAATTCATGCTGCTTGATAAGCTTTAATTAAAAGTGCTGTTTGGCATTGTGACGGGAATGAATGTGTGTTTTTCCTCGCCTGTCGCGGCCTCATTCACTCGCATCACGCTCGACTTCTCAAAGGCCCTGTGGCTTCCCCCCCCCCCCCCCCCCCACGCAGCGTTTGCATAATTTGAGCACCGTAGGGACGTAATTACTCGCCACACCAAAATACAGGAATCTCCCCACTTACAAATGGAATATTTGCACTTTCTGGGATTCCCCACGGTACGTTGACGGCGTTAGTCTTCTGAAACGTGTAAACGTTGCTCTTCTCTCTCGCTGACCTCCGTTCAATTTGTTTATGCATATAATGTGAATAATTGATCGGATGCTTAGAGGTTCTGATGTGTGGGTATACATATATATGTACAGTTATATGAATTTCTTTACATTTTAAAAAATTTTCCCCCAACATTTTCCCCCAATTTTTTATTGAAATTAATACTTTCATAATTTGCTTGTAATACAATGATATTCAGACATAATCTTTTAGAAATCAATCCAATATGCTGATTTGCTTCTCAAGTAAGATTTTCTATTATTATCAATGCTGAAAACAGGTTTGCTGCTTAATATTTTTGTGGAAACCGTGATAAAAGTTTTTAGGATTCTCTGATTAATAAAAAGTTCAAAAGCTTTTATTTAAAATAGGAATCTTTTGTCTAAATACTTTTAAAAGTCCTTGCTGAATAAAAATATTAATTTCCTTTTTTAGAAAACAAAAATATTACTGACCCCAAACTTTTGAATGGCAGTGTATCACAGTTTCCACAAAAATATTAAGCAGCAAAAACTGTTATCAACATTATTAATAACTAGAAATGTTTCTTGAGCAGCAAATCATCATATTAGAATGATTTCTGAAGGATCATGTGACACTGAAGACTGAAGTAATGATGCTGAAAATCATCTTTGATCAAAGGAATAAATTACATTTTAAAATATACTACAACAGAAAACAGTTATTTTAAATTGTAATAATATTTCACAATATATACTTTATTTTTGATAAAAAAAATAAATGCAGCCTTGGCGAGCAAAAGAGACTTTTTTCAAAAACATAAAAAAATCTTTACTCCTAAGTTTTGACTGTTGTAAGCATTTGTCTTCTCTCTCCCTGACCTCTGTTTAATTTGTTTCGGCATATGTGAATAATTGATCGGCTGCTCTGAGATTCTGATGTGATGTCGGGTGTTTGCTGCTTGATGGTGGGAAAGATGAAATATTGACCTGCTCTGTTGTGGACAGAAAGAGCGAATCCTGAGGACGTGCAATTCATGTGGATGAAGCTGCAGACGTGAGAAATCAAAGAACATGCGTGATTTATAGTGATCATGTGAGACACATCAATTTACTCATCACACAGTACTGATACTGATACTGTGTGTGTGTGTGTGTGTGTGTGTGTGTGTGTGTGTGTGTGTGTGTGTGTGTGTGTGTGTGTGTGTGTGTGTGTGTGTACGCAAGTTAAACACACTTGCAAAAGTAGCATTACAAACAGCTGAGTGCAACGATTAATCGCATCCAAAATAATAGTTTGTTTACATAATATATGTGTGTGTGTAGTGTGTATAATTAATTTGTATATATAAATACACACACATGCATGTATATTTAAGAAAATGTGTTATTAATATACAAAATATTTATATTTATAAATTATGTATAAATATATATACAGTATATACATGCAAATATGTCTTAAATATATACATGCATATATGTGTATTTATATAGGCTTTATACACTCTACACACACACATATATTATGTAAACACTAACTTTTATTTTGGATGCAATTAATCGCAATTAACCGTTGCCCAGCCCAAATATATATTTATACATACACAGATAGATAATGTAATATATTTAAAAATTGTATGTATATAGAATGGAAACTAAAATATGTAAAGCTAATGAAATAACTAATAAAATAATACTAAATGCATGTTGATATAGGTGTCTTTTCTCAGGCTTTGTCAGTCAATTCAATTCAAAATTCTAGTTAAAATCTTCAGTTATTTAAATTTCCTAGAATTTTTATCACCTTATATTTGAATTCAAATTGCCATTCTGCATCATTCTGCAATTTTTACTCAGTTCGCTCCATTTTTATAAATTGTGTTTATTTGTGTCGATGATGTGACTGAGAAATGAAACACTGCATTGATCAGTCCTTCACGTGTGTTGTTGTGTTCTTAAACTCTTTCTCTTCCCGATGCTTCTGTGTAATGAGGAACATGAGTTTTACTCTGCGAACCCCAAGAACTCCTGCACAAACACACACGTGATGCGTGGTTCTCATGGCCTAATTCTCTCCCCCGGTCTCAGGTTCTTCTCCTCTCAAGCATTTCGAGCCGCCCAGCCTCCTTATGTTATCCACTTCTGCTTTTAGCTATTTCATATTTGATATTCATGGCCCACTTTATCTCGCCGGCTCATAATTAGCTCTTTTTATGTTGAATCGGAGGCCCTGGCATGATGTCATGAGCTGTGGGGTCTTAAAGACATGATGTTATGAGCTGCGGGGTCTTTCAGACGTGATGTCATGAGCTGCGGGGTCTTTCAGACATGATGTCATGAGCTGCGGGGTCTTTCAGACATGATGTCATGAGCTGCGGGGTCTTAAAGACGTGATGTCATGAGCTGCGGGGTCTTAAAGACATGGTGTTATGAGCTGCGGGGTCTTTCAGACGTGATGTCATGAGCTGCGGGGTCTTTCAGACATGATGTCATGAGCTGCGGGGTCTTTCAGACATGATGTCATGAGCTGCGGGGTCTTAAAGACGTGATGTCATGAGCTGCGGGGTCTTAAAGACATGGTGTTATGAGCTGCGGGGTCTTTCAGACGTGATGTCATGAGCTGCGGGGTCTTAAAGACATGATGTCATGGGTCTTAAAGACGTGATGTCATGAGCTGCGGAGGTCTTAAAGACATGATGTCATGGGTCTTAAAGACATGATGTCATGGGTCTTAAAGACATGATGTCATGGGTCTTAAAGACATGATGTCATGAGCTGCGGGGTCTTAAAGACATGATGTCATGGGTCTTAAAGACGTGATGTCATGAGCTGCGGGGTCTTAAAGACGTGATGTCATGAGCTGCGGGGTCTTAAAGACGTGATGTCATGAGCTGTGGGGTCTTAAAGACGTGATGTCATGAGCTGTGGGGTCTTAAACATGATTTCATGAGCTGTGGGGTCTTAAAGACGTGATGTCATGAGCTGCGGGGTCTTAAAGACGCGATGTCATGAGCTGCGGGGTCTTAAAGACGCGATGTCATGAGCTGCGGGGTCTTAAAGACGTGATGTCATGAGCTGTGGGGTCTTAAAGACGTGATGTCATGGGCTGTGGGGTCTTAAAGACATGATGTCATGAGCTGCGGGGTCTTAAAGACATGATGTCATGAGCTGCGGGGTCTTAAAGACATGATGTCATGGGTCTTAAAGACGTGATGTCATGAGCTGCGGGGTCTTAAAGACATGATGTCATGGGTCTTAAAGACATGATGTCATGGGTCTTAAAGACATGATGTCATGAGCTGCGGGGTCTTAAAGACATGATGTCATGAGCTGCGGGGTCTTAAAGACATGATGTCATGGGTCTTAAAGACATGATGTCATGAGCTGCGGGGTCTTAAAGACGTGATGTCATGAGCTGCGGGGTCTTAAAGACGTGATGTCATGAGCTGTGGGGTCTTAAAGACATGATGTCATGAGCTGTGGGGTCTTAAAGACGTGATGTCATGAGCTGTGGGGTCTTAAAGACGTGATGTCATGAGCTGCGGGGTCTTAAACATGATTTCATGAGCTGCGGGGTCTTAAAGATTTGATGTCATGAGCTGCGGGGGTCTTAAAGACATGATGTCATGAGCTGCGGGGTCTTAAAGACGTGATGTCATGAGCTGCGGGGTCTTAAAGATTTGATGTCATGAGCTGCGGGGGTCTTAAAGACATGACGTCATGAGCTGCGGGGTCTTAAAGACGTGATGTCGTGCTGCGGGGTCTTAAAGACGTGATGTCATGAGCTGCGGGGTCTTAAAGACGCGATGTCATGAGCTGCGGGGTCTTAAAGACGTGATGTCGTGCTGCGGGGTCTTAAAGACGTGATGTCATGAGCTGCGTGGTCTTAAAGACGTGATGTCATGAGTTGCGGGGTCTTAAAGACGTGATGTCATGAGCTGCGGGGTCTTAAACACGTGATGTCATGAGCTGCGGGGTCTTAAAGACGTGATGTCATGTGCTGCGGGGTCTTAAAGACGTGATGTCGTGCTGCGGGGTCTTAAAGACGTGATGTTATGAGCTGCGGGGTCTTAAAGACGTGATGTCATGAGCTGCGGGGTCTTAAAGACGCGATGTCATGAGCTGCGGGGTCTTAAAGACATGATGTCATGAGCTGCGGGGTCTTAAAGACGTGATGTCATGTGCTGCGGGGTCTTAAAGACGTGATGTCATGTGCTGCGGGGTCTTAAAGACGTGATGTCATGTGCTGCGGGGTCTTAAAGACGTGATGTCATGAGCTGCGGGGTCTTAAAGACGTGATGCCATGAGCTGCGGGGTCTTAAATACGTGATGTCGTGCTGCGGGGTCTTAAAGACGTGATGTTATGAGCTGCGGGGTCTTAAAGACGTGATGTCATGAGCTGCGGGGTCTTAAAGACGTGATGTCATGAGCTGCGGGGTCTTAAAGACGTGATGTCATGAGCTGCGGGGTCTTAAACACGTGATGTCATGAGCTGCGGGGTCTTAAAGACGTGATGTCATGTGCTGCGGGGTCTTAAAGACGTGATGTCATGTGCTCCGGGGTCTTAAAGACGTGATGTCATGTGCTGCGGGGTCTTAAAGACGTGATGTCATGAGCTGCGGGGTCTTAAAGACGTGATGCCATGAGCTGCGGGGTCTTAAAGATGTGATATCATGAGCTGTGGCGTCTTAAAGACGTGATGTCGTGCTGCGGGGTCTTAAAGACGTGATGTCATGAGCTGCGGGGTCTTAAAGACGTGATGTCATGAGCTGCGGGGTCTTAAATACGTGATGTCATGAGCTGCGGGGTCTTAAAGACGTGATGTCATGAGCTGCGGGGTCTTAAATACGTGATGTCATGAGCTGCGGGGTCTTAAAGACGTGATGTCATGAGCTGCGGGGTCTTAAATACGTGATGTCATGAGCTGCGGAGTCTTAAAGATTAGCTTTGCTTGAGGAAGCCGACACAGGAGACGCTTCTCCCTCAGAGGGATTCCATTCTTCACTGTACACATCTATTGTTCCTTCTATCTATCACTAATCATCTAACTATCTGTCTGTCTGTCGCTCTATCTATCTATCGTTCTATCAATCTGTCTGTAGTTTGTTCTATATATCTATTCATCCATCCATCCATCATTCTGTCTGTCATTCCTTCTGTCTGTCTACCTATCTATCTATCTATCTATCTATCTATCCATCCATTAATCCATCCATCCATCCCTGTCTGTCTTTCTATCCATCCATCCATCACTCTAGTCCGTCATTCCATCTATCTATCCATTAATCCATCTCCATCTGTCGTTCTATCTATCCATCTATCTAGCTATCTATCTATCTAGCTATCTATCTATCTATCCATCCATTAATCCATCCATCCCCGTCTGTCTTTCTATCCATCCATCCATCCATCCATCCATCCATCACTCCAGTCCGTCATTCCATCTATCTATCCATTAATCCATCCATCTCCATCTGTCGTTCTATCTATCCATCTATCTAGCTATCTATCTAATTCTATTCATCCATCTCAAGTGGTGGCCCAACATTATTCATCATACATTATTACATTTTTGAGTGACCCAAACACTCTCTTAACAAGAGATGCCAAGTTCAAGTCCTTATTTTGGCTTAATAAGACACCAGCGTCTGTTAGAGAGGCAACACCCTTCCAGAAATATCCTGAATATGCATCTCCCAGAAAATTGACTACAGATACAGAGAAACGTGCCTGAAATATGAATATTCTTTGCAGAACTCAAACTTCTCTGAGCTCCCTAAACGCTGAAGCCGCATCTTAATTAAAAGCTGAAGGTTTATTCGGGCCATGTTACAGTGTATGAGATTGTAAATATATGCAAATATGCAACAAATTTCCCAAGCAGATTTCCTCCTTTCCAACTCCTCCCTCATTTATATTCATGACCTGTAATTCATTAAACTGTGTGCATCGTTAAGTATACACAAAATAGGCTAATTAATACACTTGACGATAAGCTGGTGCAGCATGGGGTCGGAGATGAACTACATTTCCATCACTACAGCTGACACACAAAACAACTGCAAGTTTTTCACTTTTTACTTACTGTATATTTGAAACACTTTTAAAGACATTTTTATGCAAGCTTGTTTCCACCACAGAATAAAAAATGAAAAAGGCAATTGTGATTTTAGTTTTTATCTCAGTTGACATTTTTCCTCACAATTGTGAGTTTGTATCAAATCTGACTTTATATGTCACAGTTCTGACTTTTCCCCTCAGAATCGCATGACATAAACTCAGAATTGCAAGAAAAAAAGTCAGAATTGTGAGAGAAAAAGTTGCAATTACAAAAAAAATCTTTCCATGGTGGATACAAGATCCTGAGATTTTGGCCATTAGGGACTGTTGAAAAATTCACATATTAATTCACTCAATTCACTATAAATGTTGATTTGACGCAAATAAAGACAAAGGTTATAGACTGTATATATATGTTTATGAACTACTCATCCCATGATGCATTCTGTCTGTGTGTCTGAGATATCTTTGCATCACTGATGACATATCTAGGCATCACATTCAGCCGATCCTCCCAGATTCAATCCATCAAGCTGCTGCGCGACTGTGTGTGTGTGTGTGTGTGTGATTGTGTGTGTGTGTGTGTGTGTGTGTGTGTGTGTGTGTGTGTGTGTGTGTGTGTGTGTGTGTGTGTGTGTGTGTGTGTGTGTGTGTGTGTGCAAACTGTGCGTGCTCAGCAGTCGCACCGTCTGTGTGTGTGTGTCCATATCAGGTCTGGATTACTCTCTTCTGCCACGCTTCATTTAACCAGCTCATGCCCCATTAGTCAGGGCCCAGAATGCTCAGCACACACATATGGCTCTGGGCTCAATTAAAGGCTGATTATGCAAAGGAGCACTGCAGTTTCTCCTCATAATTTCCATGTATTAATTCACCCTTCGGTTGAAATGTGCTGCACTGTGATCTGTCTGTCACACATACAGTAACATAGCCTCGGTTTACATGCATTATTTACCTTGTTGAATACTTGGTTTTCAAGTGAATCTTTTAAGGCATTTTTTAGTTTTTTGTTTGTATGTTTATTTATTTATTTTTTGTATTTTTTTCTGTGTGCATATACATATATTTAATTAATGAAATGTTATATTATGTATGTGTGTATATAGGATTTATATATATATATATATATATATATATATATATATATATATATATATATATATATTATACTTTTATATTATTATTTATATAACTTATATCATTTTTGACCGACATTTTTTACATTTTGTTTGTTTGTTTTTTAACATTGTTTTCTTCATTGAAATGCTACAAAACTCTGTAGTAGCTGACTATGGAGGCATTTTCTGGTCCCATATTTTGAAACCTGGGATTGTTTTTGTCACTCTTTTTTCCGTAAAGCCTGGTTCTTTTCTGACCTGAGACAGATTGCTCGTAGCATCAGTAGATCAGCTGTACTGTACTAGAATCACCTCCAGTTTAATCTGGCAACGTCTGTGTTTAGTCCAGTTGTGTCGTGTGAGTTTGATGTCATTACAGGAGCGATGAGATGACGACAGCGTTTCTGAAACAGAACTGTATGCTCTTCTTCATTTCCTATAATAATCCTACAATAATGGCTCTTCAGTTGACGTACATGCAGCAGATCCTGCATTCCTACTTTGGTTTGTAGTTCTAATTGTGTCTTTTTGAGGCATTCTTTCCATTCTGTTTGGTTAAGTTGCATCAAATGGTGAAACGATACTCAACAGCCATGTTCCAGCTCTTTCTGGCTTTGCATTTTTGTGTTTTGTGGTCGGGCGTCCCTGTTTCCGTCGCTCACAGCGGCCCAGCAGACGGCCTGTTGTTTCCACTAATGAAGTGACACCGCAATGCCCAGTCACCCACCACAAACATGCAGTCGTGTTTTAATCCAAGCCGTAATCATATGCTTGAGAGAAAGAATCCCAAGGCTGGAGAACCAGCATGCATTGCAGGAAACCCAGAGGAAGTTGTTGGTTGCGACTCACACCGCCACACTGACTCGGACTGAAATAAGTCGCTCATAATAATAACATCCAGGTTGGGTAGACGAGAGTTTGACCGCTCTCTCTGTTTGTAGTCTTTCCAAGAAGTAAGACATGTATTTGTGCTTTTACATGTGTGCGTTTCTGCTATAGTTTTAACCCTGTAAAGCCTGACATATGAAATAATAGTCAGAAAAAAAATCTAAATGATTGGAAATAGAACAGTTTATTGAACCTTTAGACAAAATATAAAAAAGTCTAAGCAAATGTTTTGTATTATAATTGATACATCAGACTTTTCTTGCTCATGTAGTATGATGTAGTGAGAATATGGAGGCAACAACACCTCAGGTTTATTCAGAGGCGCAAACTGAGCAAACGCATGCAGATTGGTTCAGATGCTGATTTTAATATGGCCAAAAAGTAAGATAATTAAAATTCTGATAGCTTGTAATGTAAATCAATGAGAGGATTTTTCTAAAAAAAAAAAAAAAAAAAAAAATGTATGGATTATCAGGTAAACCTAATCAGTTAGTGTTCATCTTGAAATATTACTAACAATATCAAAGTTATTCTTACGTTTACTTCAGTAAAGATTTCACAGAAAGATAGACATCACATGCTGAAGGTAGATGTTTTTAAAATGATACTAAGTCATTTTACTTGCTAAAAAAAAATTAAACTATCAATCACACAACAGAAGACATGTAGTAGAGTGTGTGCAACAGGTTTTTCAGCAAAGTTTTGATCATGTTGATCATTTAGAGACCTTAGGAATTTGCATATCGAAGGATACAGTAGCTTTATATGGTTAAATAGCATCTCTAAGCCTTGTTCTATTTGATCTGTTACTAACCTTAACAGTTAATCTCTCTCAACTGTTAAGTTTTAAAGACTTTAAGAATAAGAAACTTGGGCCGAGTTTAATGCTGTTTTTCTGTTGCTATTAATGTAATCAAAAAGAAAATGGTTGTTCTTCAATAATAAGTGGAAGTTAATTTAATGCATTTACACCAAACAATTATTTATGCCGATATTACTATTTATAAACTCTACCTTGAAACCTGGGTTTACAAATATTTTTTATAGATTATAAAAGATTATGCAGAAAAAACATTTTTCTTTAGAATAACGTGCTCTGATGAAAATCAGGAACATCAGATATCAAATATGATCCATCAGGCATCTGAGGAAGGTTTATATCTTCATATCTCAATCATCATTGCATTGCACTGCATTATATCTTATATCTATCTACAGAGGTTTGATCATAAACTAATAATTTAAATATCATCTTACTAAGACACAATATTGGCAGATATACATTAAGTGACGACTGATATTTATATGCATTTTATACTGTTATAAAGATCTGACTGATTTACGAATAGATGCTGTTAGCAACTGCACCAATTTCTGGCTCAGTATTAAAGCAGTGGTGAATGCAGTGATCTCACGACTGTAAATCTCATGCAGCAGGTCGTTCAGTGTTGCAGCACACCGGAAGGATTGTTGTGTTAGAAGGAGTGAGGGAGTGTGTTTGAGTGACAGGCAGCTGTTTGATGTGGAATCCAGGTGAGATGGCTCGAGGCTGGGCACGTTACGCTGAAGCTCCAGAGTCCTGAACTGTCATTGATCTCCTTCATCTGGGTCTTTTCTGACAGGAGCTGGAAGGGCGTCTGACCAGAACGGCTGCGTGTTTGTTTTCCGTGCGGTGGAGGGGCGTTTCTGACGGATAAACCCGGACTAGAGGGAATGTAGTGAACTCGTCTACAGGCTGTGTGATTGATCAAATTGTCCCAAGTCAACAGAGCAAACAGATCACATACACGTGAGGGCTTCCGAGAGTTGCCAGAGAAGCATTTAATGCTCTCGTGTGCATCACCAAATGTTTAAAGATTTTAAAGGAATAGTTCACCCAGAAACTACAGACCTGTTGTTTACTCACCCTCATGTCTTGTTAAAGTTGTTTTCCTGTATATGGAGCACAAAATTTATCTCAAAGTGCATCTCAAATCTATTGAAAAGCTACGAGGTTGTTAATCTATTTGCTTCTTTTAAAGCCGCATTATTTCTGCTTATTTTTAAAATAATCATTATAAATAGCGGAATTCTTAGTGAAAAACTATCATTACCCATGATGCTGTACAGAAATATACATGAAGCACTACGAATGATGTAATCGAGACAAGCTCTCAAAATACTTCAATATTTGTATATTTGTGTGTGCCTGGTCCTCTCTCGAACTCCTGAGGATTGAGTTCCTGAGTTCCTCCATGAGACACTCGAGACTGGTGTGGTGCGCAGGTGATGCTCATTATCAATAATTTTTTACATATAATAATATGTAAATGAGCAGTTTTATATTTCTCCATCTAAGTCTGTAGTGTTGTGATTCACTTCTTAGCTTATTGGTTTGGTTCATGGCTTATAGCTCTTGGAGAAATGAATTGAAAAATTACTTCCTGAACCAACGCTGCTGAAAAAGAGGGCGGGAACTGTTGAACACCATTTAAAGCATTACTGTAATGTTATGATACTATTATGGTGCATTTAATCCTTTTTGGAGTGTGACAGGTTTTGTCACTTGGATTTGTCTTGGGGGAATTATTTCTTTAAGACAGATTCTCCGTTCGTGTTACAACTGTACAGTATGTTGTACAAATTCCTGCAGAACCTATCCTGTGTGATCGGCCTTTTACTTGTCCAAATAGACAGTTGTAGCCATTCTCAGTTCTTTCACAGACACACACTGTACACACTGAATGCTTCTCTGTGACTGATGCTGATCTCTCTAAGAGACTTCTGACCTCAAATGAGAACAGATGAGCAGTTTATTGGTCCACGTTTCTATTTATACGCATGTCCTCGCTGACTGAGTTGAGTTGATGTTTAAACTATCACTTAAAGTAACAAATAGAGCCCTGTTTGCTTCTTGTGCACTAGTTAAACAATAGGTTTAGATGTGCTGTTGATTTACTGTGATCAGACAGGCCATTTTCACCAGGTGGACCATGAAACAGGATCAAATCCCTTAGAAATCATGCACTGAAATCATGAAATCATTGAAATCATGCAATCTCCCTAGCAACATCATTGCAATTTCCTGGAAACATCCCAAGCTCCCTAGCAACCACATAGCAACATCCTGGAAACCGCCCAAACACCCTAGCAAACGTATAGCAAAATCCTGAGAACCACCCAAAACCCTAGCAATCGCATAGCAACACCCAAGAAATCACATAACAATATCCTGGAAACCTCTCAAGCTCCCTAGCAACCTCATAGCAACATCCTGGAAACCGCCCAAACACCCTAGCAAACGTATAGCAACATCCTGGATACCACCCAAAACACACTAGCCACCACATAGTAACATCCTGGAAATCATTTAAAACACCCTAGCCATTGTATAGCAACATCCAAGCAACCACATAGCAACAACCTGGAAAAAGCTCCCAAGTAACCACATAGAAACAGACTAAAATCACCATTGGCATTGTGGTTGACAGCTGTTTGGGCATTAGGCATTAGCTGTTGCTCAACCCCACTGGTGTAAAAATGTCCTGGAGGTTTTCCAGCAGTAGCTGTTGTATTTTGTGATGTGATTCACGTGTATGGCTGTGAGAGAGTTCAGGTGTGTTGAGAGGGTTGAGTGCCTGAGGCCGTGAGCAGAAACAGTCTGATTTATGGAGCAGAAGCTCTAGTGGAGAATCTGAAAATCCAGTGAACGTCTCCTGTGATTTTAAACCACTCAGTAATCAATGATACTTTACTGTCACTGATGGATGGCCATCTTTATATCCACCAGACATTCCATTTGTTCATCATGAAGTGGGAATTTCCCAGTCTTTGAACAGGGAATGATAATCTATAGGCAGCATTAGTGTTTTGGCCACTTTTACAGTCTCACAGTAAGTCGTTTTAGTGTTTCTTTAAGCTGCTATAGGAACAAACGCTGTCTTCAGTCCTAAAAGTGACAATATTCACTTTGATATTGTGAATATTCACAATATTCAAATGATTTTGATGTCAATATCGAAGTAAGCATTTTTGAGTTCATTGTGGTCTCATTGGGACTGGATTGTGAGAGTAAATGTTGACGTTAAGTTTTGTTTTATGTGTTTTTGAGTAAAGGGAAAGACTTGGTGATTGATGTTCTGTTATTCTGGAGTTTCTGTGATGTTGGTGTTTTGTGGTTACTGTTATACTAAAGAGTGGAGCTTGTGTTTAGGTTGAGGTCGTTGCTCATCCATCCATTACATTACTGTACATTTATTAAAACAAGTTAATATTTAGCACACTAACAGGCCTTAGCCAGCTTTCAGTTAACTGAAAGAGATAATTTGAGTTACTTTGATCGTATAATGACGGACGGGTGGACGGGTGGAGGCAGCAGTGGCCTCCGTCTGCTTCTGGGCGGCTGAGAACTGCTGGGCAAAGCTCTCAACCGCATAGCCGAATAACCCAACCTGGGAAAAGGGGCATCCAGGAACCGATATTTATCGGTGTCCCTCATATCCACCAGGTTGAGCCAAAGGTGGATTTCCTGGACCACCAAGGTGGACATCGCCTGACCGACGGAAAGTGCGGTTTCTTTTGGCAGTTGCTGCACGGAGCTCCCAGAGGAGCTCTGGGTCAGAGCCACCCTTGTGTATGTCCATGAGCGCCTGGGCCTGGTGGACCTGCAGGAGCGCCATGGCATGGAGGGTGGAAGCAGCCTGTCCACTGGCTCTGTAAGCCTTCGCCGTGAGACTGGATGAAAACTTGCATGCTTTGGACGGGAGGCGTGGATTACCCCGCCAAGAGGAAGCAGACGCCGGACACAGCGGCACGTTCCACTGGCGGGACATCCACATACCCCTTAGCTGCTCCGCCATCGAGGGTGGTGAGGAGGGAGAAGCCGTCCAAGTCCTAGTGAGCTCCTCATGCACTTCCGGAAAGAATGGTACCAACCAATCGTCCAACCGGGAAGGTTCGGGACGTGGTGGAGGGTTCCACGCAAGCCCGACCTTCTCGGTGGCCCGGGAAAGCCATTCTAGATCGGACTCAGGCAACGCTACACTCCCCGAAGGGGGTAAAGCCGAATCCTCATCTCCAGAGGACTGAAGCTCCCCCTCCGATGCTGCAACCGACATCTGGGCGTCAGGAGGAGCACCAAAAGACACGACTGGTCGTCCATGTGAAGGACCAGCACGCTCTTTTGGAGGCTCCGTTGGTGGCAGCGTTAGTGAGGCGTGAGGGGCCCACGGAAATTGCCTCGGTGGGGAAGCCCTCACGGTAACCCTCAGATCACCCTGGCTAAGCACCGAAGTAAGTCTATTCTGAGGTCCAGAATAAGCACTAGATCGGGGCATATGCGAGGGGACTGCACCTCGATCTCAACGCTGCCATAGTCATATTCCCGCAATGGGAACATGAGTTATTCACAAAAGCTGCCTCAGCGTGGTGAATGCCCAAACACGATAGGCAACTATTGTGAAGGAAAAAAACAGAGGATAATTTGGCTGCTGTTGCTTAAAGAGTGAATGCACCGATCTAATATACTGATACTGATACAGATGCATTTACTTTCTGTTAAACTGTTAACATTCACTTAGAACATAACCGACTATGTTTACAAGGATACTCGCTATTTTTTTTACATTATTTTGTGTGAATTTGTCCGCTCAAGCACAAGAAGTGCTCAGTTTAGAGAGCTTTCACATCTTCTTGCGCTTGAATATTTAAATTGTCAAGGCTTAAACTTTCGTGTTTGTGCAGCGCTGGCCTGTCAACTTTCCCGAGCGTCGCTCACGTCTGTTCACGTTCGTGCATTGTTAGAGTTCATAAAAATAATACCGCCGTCACACCGTTTCATGTTCTCGTCAGTTTTTACTCGCATTTGTCGCTTGTGGAGTGTTAATTTAAGCCCTGCCTAGAACTCATAGCTAAATTTGTTTAATTGTCATGAAAATAATGTGATGAAATAGGATTTTCTTTATGCAAAATGTGATATTTCTTTCATGTGATGTTGGAGTGAAATATGGACCTGTTCTCACGTTTGGTGAGATCTTTTTTCTGAGTTCATGAGCACAGAGCTAAAACAACTTTCCCATAGTGCATCTGTGTGCGGGTCAGCGGCCAATCGCTCTCTGGAATGTGCAGTCTTGAGTGGAGCTCTGAAGCTTCACTTACGCAAGACAAAACCATCACACACACATGCACGGCAACAAAACTCTCGAAAGGACATGAAAATCCTGTCATTTACTCACCTTCAAGTGTTTTTTTAGTGGAACACAAAAGATTTTTAGAATGAAAATGAACGGCGCTTTATACTGTCAAGCTCCAAAAAGATCACAACTGTTGTCCATACGGCTCATGCGCTATAATCTGAGGTCATACGATGCTTTGTGTGAGGGACAGACTGAAACATTTATAAATGTCATGTGAAAATGCATCATGTCAGGTTTGCCGTCAATGCAAATGCAAAGTTTGAATATGCAGAGCCGAGAGCTGCAGTCTATTGTTGCTTATTGCTCTGTATTTCTGCTTAAATATTGGATGACAGGGATGCAAGCATTTTTACAAATAATCTTTTTCCAGAATAACCCATGTTAAGTGCAAACTGGTTTCAAATGATGTGGTTTGCCGAGCAGTTTTTTTTCTGTCCATGTCAGACCTGTTTGTCCATTCAACTCCAGCAGCTTCCGGTTTGACAGCCAGCGCTCCTTGTTCCCGTTCCTTCCCTTTGTGTGGTTTAAAACAAACTAAGCATTCATCTCACCAGGACACCCAAATTCTTCTTTTAAACAGTCTTATTGTAGTATTATTTATACTATTATAGTATTTGTTCATATTTTAAATTAGCTTTTATTGTATGTGTGTATATATATATATATATATATATATATATATATATATATATATATGTATAAACTAATAATTATAATCATAACTGAACTAATAGTTTAATTTACATAAGTTTTTATTATTTTGTTATGTGCTATTTGTATTAGTTTATTACTGTATATATAAACTAATGCAAATAGCACATAACAAAATAATAAAAACTTATGTAAATTAAACTAATACAACTTTTATATATATATATATATATATATATATATATATATATATATATATATATATATATATATATATATATATAGATTAATAATAATAATTATTATTATAACTAAACTAATAATAGTCATATTTATTACTGTATATATATAAACTAATAAAATGAGCGCATAACAAAATTAAATAAATAAAACTTAATTTTACATTATTTCAGCTTTATTTAAATTCCAGATTTTTTTGTTGTTGTTGTTAACAGTAACAGCACTGCTTCAGAGGCACATTTCAGTTAGAGTCCCGCATCTGAACGTGATGATATTTATTATAGAGTTAATCCTCGCGGATCTCCATCAACATCGTTAAGTCTCACTTATTTATTATGATTAATTGAGGACATTTATTTAACATCGGCTGTGTGCCGTGTAAGGGTTTATTATTATGATTGATCCAAATGTAATCTTTAACCCGGGAGCAACCACCAACTCAAACAACTTGCTCCGAGAACAAGGAAACTGTACGAGAAACACATCCTGAAGAAATCATGAGAGGATGAATGGAAAATAAAAAAAAAATCATTTACTCTTAGCATAATGTCCATAAACAACAAATAATAACATAAATCTGGATATTTTCCTCACACAACAAAGCATCATAATTTGAAATATAGTTCACTAATTGTATGAACTACTGTTGTAAGCGGTATTTGACACTTTTTGTCCCAGTTCACTTTCATTTTTGTGAAAGGACCAGCGTCGTTTTGTGTTCCAACAGGAAAAATCAATCATATTTTGAGCACCATGAGGATGAGTAAATGAGTAATTTCATTCAATTTCATTTTCATCTTAACTGTCATATGATGTCAGTATGATTTCAAGTCATGTCAACTTCTGATTCAACCAGTCACGTGAGTTTGGGGGCGGGGCTATCTGTTTGACTGACCAATGACAGACAGGGGGAGTGTTTGTTGAAGCTGTTATTATTTCTGCAGCTCTGTTTGGTCTCCAGAGTAGCAGAACTTGAGTTTTAACAAGCAGTTTAGTTGAAAGGGTTAATCCACTGACCTCACTATAAAGCTGTCACTAGTGCACTTCATGGCCTTAGAAAACATAGTTGAATGCCTTTCCTAGTACACGTTCTGTTTGGAGTTGAAGTTATCAAGGTCATTGAAACGAAATTTTGAAAGTGCTGCTGTGCTTCAGTCGCGATGGCAACAGAACAGTCCTGGTCGTAACACGCCATTCCTGCTCCTTTAATGACTGGAAACTTTTCAGTGCACTTTAAGTCCTTCAGGGAACACATTTTTAATTAAATTTGCACTTTTAAGAAAATGGAAAATAAGTGTGTTCATTAAAGCGATTGGAAATCTTTTCTAAGACGTACAAACACTCGCAGACGCATAAAGAGGCGTATTAAAATGTCAGCTCGGCTGTGTGGCGTTTAATGGTGGTCTGACGTACTTCATTACACGCTCTTGGATGTGACAAGGCCTCTGTCGGGCGCTGATGTCAGAGGTCACCATCCACCAGCCTGAAGCCCAGAAGGGGCCCGTCTGCTTGGCCGGCTCTCAGAGGACTGTGGGAGCCCTTCTTTGCATTGTGCTTGCTAAATCAGTCGGAGACGCTCTTAAACACATCTGACACACCTGCTCAGTGAGGAACCTGACATGCACACTGGAAAACACATTTCAACTTTTTCTTCTTGCATGAATGTCATTTGATGTTTTTTTGTGACTGATAGTCTAAAGAATTTTGACAAATTGCAATCTAAAAAGCAACATGATCAGCATTGACATATTAAAGTTAAAGTGTGTGATTTCTGCCTCACTAGCGCCACCACATGGCAAAATGATTGTTTTCAAGCAGGTTTCCTGAAGACTTCCTGGTCAAAAATCTGATTTCCTGCAGTGAAAGTTTACTGTTTACTAAAACTAATGCTATATAAACTGTTTTCTTTCATTCAAATACAGCTGAAATAAAACAATACATAAATATTAAAATAAATAAAAATTAAGCTAAAAGTATTAAACAAACTAATATAAAGTACAAAAGCATATAACAAAATTACTCAAATTTAAACTAAAATTTAAATGAAAACTGAAAATATAAAGATAAAAGTTTATTCAAAATAGTATATTAATAAAATTTAATAATATAATTAATATTTAATTATTAAAACATTATTCAGAATTTATAATTGTTTTTTTTATTCCAGCTTTTTATTTGCTGTATTATTATTATTATTTAATCATAGGGTAGTTGTACCACTCATACATTTATTACTTAATACTCTGTGAAAATTGAAATTTACTATTTGAAATATTGAAAATAATTTTAAATGAGTTGACCATAGAAGAGGTTTATTCAACTCTCTGACTGTATGATTTGCATTTTTAATGTATTTTTTAATAAATCAATAAGTCTGGACACTAAAAATTGAGCATGACATCTTTGAGCCGAGTGCAGATAGACCACAGGAGCAGGTCTTTTGATCAGGACGGGTTATTCACTTGTTCAACATTTAATGAATTAGTTTGAGAGTTAAAGGGAATATTCAATAGATGACCATTTCTGACTGTCTAACACGCTTTCAAGTCCTGTCAGACGAGATGTAACTGAGCAAGTACATGTACTTTTGACATTTTACATGAACGTACAAGTAAAAGAATGTTGTGATTTAAAAAAAATGTTGCTTTCTTTATATATGAAACTCAGAGGTGCGTAACGTCTCGGTCACATATGGTAACCCTCGTTCCCTGAGGGAGGGAACGGAGACGTAGGTCATGACTGACCAATAGGAATCTCCAGATCAGCTGGGGGTTGAGTCCCCACTCTCCCGGAAGCACAGCTCGTGATAGCTCGTCGGCCACACGGTTGAGCATACCGGGGACATACATGGCTCGAAGCGACCTCAGATGCTTCTGACTCCAGAGGAGGAGATGGCGGGCGAGTTGCGACATGCGACGGGAGCGTAGAACACCTTGTCGGTTGATGTACGCAACGATCGCAGTGTTGTCCGTGCGGACCAGTACGTCCCTGCCCCGTAGCGGCCTTTTCAAGCGGCTCAGAGCGAGATGTACTGCTAGCCACTCGAGGCAATTGATGTGCCAATGCAGTTGGGGAGCCGTCCACACCCCTGACACTGCATGCCCGTTGTACGTGGCACCCCAGCCGGTGGCAGAGGCATCTGTGAATACCACAGCATGCCTGGAGACCTGTTCCAAGGGGACTCCTGCCCGAAGGAACGAAAGGTCTGACCACGGGCTGAAGGTCTGACAGCAGGCCGGTGTGATTGCCACCCACCCGGTGAGTGCCGTGATGCCACACCCATCTCGGGACTCGGCCGTGAAGCCAGTGCTGAAGCGGTCTCATATGAAGCAAGCCGAGCGGGGTTACCGCTGCTGCCGCTGCCATATGCCCCAGGAGCCTCTGAAAAAATTTCAGTGGGACCCCCGTCCTGCCTTTGAAAGTGTTCAAGCAGTTCAGCACCGACTGAGCACGCTGCTCTGTGAGGCGCGCTGTCTGAGCGACCGAATCCAACTCCATACCGAGAAAAGAGATCCTCTGCACAGGGGAGAGTTTGCTCTTTTCCCAGTTGACCTGAAGACCCAACTGGCTGAGGTGCCTGAGCACGAGGTCCCTGTGTTCGCATAGCTGATCTCGAGAGTGTGCTAGTATGAGCCAGTCGTCGAGATAGTTGAGGATGCGAACGCCCTGTTCTCTCATGGGAATAAGGGCCCCCTCCGTGACTTTCGTGAAGACACGGGGGGACAGGGACAGCCCGAAGAGTAGGACTTTGTACTGATATGCTCGACCCTCGAACGCAAAGCGCAGGAACGGCCTGTGTCGAGGAAAAATCGAGACATGAAAGTACGCGTCCTTCAGGTCGATCGCTGCAAACCAATCTTGGGGACGGATGCATTCGAAGATGCGTTTCTGCGTGAGCATTTTGAACGGTAGCTTGTGGAGGCTCCGATTCAAAACTCGCAGATCCAAGATCGGTCGTAACCCACCACCTTTCTTGGGTACAATGAAGTAGGGACTGTAGTGCCCTGACCTCATATCGGCTGGAGGGACCGCCTCTATCGCGTCCTTCGCCAGCAGGACTGCGATCTCCGCACGCAAGACATGGGCATCGGCTGCTCTCACTGTAGTGGAGTGGATGGCCCGAAAGTTGGGGGGACGCCGGGCGAACTGAATCGCATAGCCGAGCCTGATGGTCCGAATGAGCCAGCGAGACGGACTGGGGAGCGCTAACCAGGCTCTCAGAGACCGTACAAGCGGGACCAAAGGGACCGCAGGCGTACCCGGAATGGGGCAGCGAGGTGGAACACAGGGACGCGGCTCGGGGGGCTCTCTCTGGGAGGCGGCCCGTAGCGGGGTCTGTGTGCGCTATGCAGCACTTACCTGGTTCCACAGGGTAGGAGGTGCAGGAGGCGGCTCGGTGGCGTTCTCGAACTGCACACTGCTGCTCACTGGCGATAGAGGAGGCGGATGAGAGTGGTGAGGATTCTGTCCCCCCCACTGCTCTCCGGGTTCCCTTCGGACCCAGAGATGGTAGAAACTGCTCTTTTATTGAAAATTTGGGTACCGCTGGTTTTAAGGCCAGCGGCGGAACAAAAGGAAACAAAAGATTTCCCACCTGGCCCTCTTCTGGGGGAAGGAGCGATGCGGTCATCGTCTCCTGGAGAGCAGTCCCTTCCATCTCCGGGTCGCCCGTCCTAGGGCCGCTTACCCCTGGCTTTGCCACCCTTTTTGGCGGGGCCCCAAAAAGGAGGGTGGCAAAGCCAAGGGTAAGCGGCCCTAGGACGGGCGACCCCTGCCTGCGACTGGCTCCACGGCGCCGCTTAGGTGGAGGCTGCTGCTGCGGCGCGGGAGCAGGGGCAGACGCAGGAGGACGCCCTCGGCGACGAGCAGACTGAGGAGCCGCAGGCGGTGGGGTGGAGGCAGCAGCTGACCGCCACGGCAGGATGTGTCTGATCGCCTCAGTCTGCTTCTGTACAGCCGAGAACTGCTGGGCAAAGTTCTCGACCGTGTCGCCGAAGAGGCCGGTCTGGGACACGGGGTAGTTAAAAAACCTGAGCTTGTCGGTTTCCCTCATGTCGGCCAGACACAGCCAGAGATGGCGTTCCTGGACCACCAAAGTGGACATCGCACGACCCACAGACCGCGCGGTTACCTTCGTCGCACGAAGCGCGAGGTCCGTCGCGATGCGAAGTTCTTGAAAAACTTGCGGGTCTTGACCACCCTCGTGCAGGTCCTTCAGTGCTTTAGCCTGATGAACCTGCAAAAACGCCATAGCGTGTAAGGCAGAGGCACCTTGCCCGCAGGCCTTGTAAGCCTTGCCGGTTAAGTCCGACGAGTACTTACAGGCGCGCGAAGGAAGACACGGTTCTCCACGCCAAGTGTAGTTAGGGCACAGTTGCATAGCAACGGCCCGTTCCACTGGCGGGATACACGTGTATCTCTTAGCTGCTCCGCCATCAAGGGTGGTGAGGGAGGAGGAGCTACCGGGACGGTTTCTGGCAGTGAAAGGTGCCGTCCACGTCCCCGTGAGCTCCTCATGCACCTCCGGGAAGAAAGGCACTGGGGTGGGTTGCTGAGAACCAGCGCGCGCCACCTCGAGATACCAATCATCCAGCCTCGAGGGCTCGGGACACGGTGGAGGGTTCCACACGAGCCCGATCCTGTTGGCGGCCCGGAAAAGCATGGCCATCATCTCCGGGTCCGACTCGGGCACAGCTGGCACACCCGAAGGAGGCAGCGGCTCCGAGCCGTCGTCCGCGGAGCGGTCTGACCCACCCTCCGATGCAGCGATAGACATCTGGTCGTCGCGGGGAGCGCCGAACGAAACGACCGGTACACATCTCGAGGATGGTCCGGCACGTTCCGTTGGCAGCTGAACTGGCTGCGGAGCATGAGAGGAGTGAGGGTTCCTAGGGGGTTGGTTCCCCGAAGGAAGCGCGCTCACTGTAATCCTCAGGTCACCCGTGTCACTGCCGGAAGCAACCCGCGAAGGGGGGTTGGGCCGAGGTCCAGGCACGGGGACTCCGCCCCTTTGCAGGAACGAGAGTCTCGACCTCAGCTCCGAGATGGTCATCTTCCCACAATGGGTACATGACTCATCCACGAACGCTGCCTGTGCGTGTTCGAGGCCCAGACACACAAGGCAGCGATCGTGACCATCCCGCGATCCAAGGTAACGACCGCATCCAGAAACACACAGATAGAACGTCATCTTGAAAAAGACGCGAACTATCTGTGTTTGCTCTTTGAGGGACTACTCTCACTGGTGCTGAAGCACGCAGGGGAGCAGCCTCAGCGATCACAGGGGAATGTGCACCCGACTGTGCGCTGGGAGATCTTACCAGCCGTTAAAACAGCTTTTTTGTTTGCTCTTAATAAGAGGAGGCTGCTCACGCTGCCGTGCTGTCGCGCCCAGCACCAAAAAAGAGAGAAGTCCAAAAAAGCCTGTAGAAGTTTTCCACTGCAGTAGAGGCATCGAAGTGTTTGGCTCCGAAGCAAAAAGCTAACTGTGCAATCGCTCAGCTGCTTGTTAAATACCCGCGCTAACGAGGCCGCGCAGCTGATGCAAATGATTGCACGCCAATGTGCATTGGCCTGTTTTAGTTTCACTCGAAGTAGATTGGCCTCTCTAGCGAGATTCCTATTGGTCAGTCATGACCTACGTTGTAGTGACTGACCGATAGGGAACAAATGTTTTATCTCTAGTTATTACATCCTTTAACCCGCAAAGGTTTCTAAATGAAGGCGGAGCACCAGTTTGATGCCATAATTACAGTTATATTAGCAATGAACCTCATCCAATCTGTGCTTTAACTGTCTGCGGTCAAAACAGACGGAAGACAGTAAGCATAACTTTATTTTAAATGAAATTAATGTACTATACTTTCTTTCAGTTATATTTATGCTTTATTATTTTGTATTCTGAGGGAATTTTTATGGTACTAGACAATATTTGCCTATAAATGATGCATTATTATTTATATATAAAATAATACAGATATTAGAAAAATATAATATTATGCATAGATGCATAACCATAGGGCTGTGTATAACTGCCTATAAGAGTATTTTCAGACATAATTACTTTTATTAGGTTTTGCATTTTGTATATTTAGAGATTGTCAAAGACTACTTCATCTTTTTTTTTCCTTATCGGAAATGCATTGCACATATTTGTTAGACTTCAAGAATGAATGTAAATATAACCTGAACTCCCTTTTATTTGGTTATTTGTTTCATATAATTAAGCTACAAAAATGTTAATGGAATGAATTTATAAAACTTTAACAGTTTAATCTTTAATCAATCTTTTAAAATGTAATCAAATGACTTAACACAGGGGTGACATAATGACAATTATTAATTTGCAACAAAACAATTTTAAACATCTTTAGTTTTATACTGTATAAATTAAAACATGGATGAAAAAATATCTTGGTTTTATATTTCTTTAATAGTAATTTTTGAGAAGAGAATTTTGCAACATCCACACTGAAAAATAATTTGAAACAATTTTCACAAATAATTACAATGAAAGAGCAAGTAACGCATTGGATTAAACATGCAATTTTGAAGTAGAAAGACTGAAAGTATTTTTCTTGTAAAACATACTCCAATAAAAAAATGTAAAACTATAATTTTTTTTTACACATACAGTGTAGATGTAGGCTAAATATAAAAAAAATGTCTCAAAAGGTTATTATCAATGTTGTTAATATATATCTATTTATAGCCCAACCCTCAGCGGATGTAGTTAAATGTCTTTGAGGACGGCAGTGTGTTTCTGAGCTGGACAAGTTCAGTCGGTTTCCCCTCTCTCTCTCTCTCTCTCACACACACACACACACACACACATGTGCTTTGGGCTCTTGATAAAGGCAGCGTCCTTCCATGATCTCTGATTTCTGGCGCACACACACTTGCAAATCCTCCAGGAATGGTTTTCCAAAGACATGGATTGAAATCAAGTGGGGGAAGGGCCTCACAGAAAGGAAGAAAATTCTAAATAAGAGAGTAGAAAAGGGAGAGGGAATAACAGACTGAGAGAGAGAGAGAGAGAGAGAGAGAGAGAGAGAGAGAGAGAGAGAGAGAGAGAGAGAGAGAGAGAGAGAGAGAGAGAGAGAGAGAGAGGTCGGACTCACAGAGATGCATGCATTATTTATTAGCAGTATGGTCAATGGGGAAAAAAAAGAAGATTAAGAAGCAGAGAAACAAGCGAGCCGAGTCTGCCCTTCCACACACACACACACACACACACACACACACACACACACACACACACACACACACACACACACACACACACACACACACACACACACACACACACACACACACACACACACACACACTTTCGTCTGCATCCCATCATCCTCCTAACCAGCATTGTGAAGCTGCTTTAAAATGTAGTTTCACTCTAGCTATGGTGAGACACCAGAGGATAATAGAGTAAACAAATGTAACTGATAGATATCACCATACTTTTCTCAGTTGATTGATTACAATAAGAATTGCTAATATTTTTTGTATTACACGTTTTCTGAAATGTTTAAAGGTGCAAATGAGGCATTATCTAATTAAATATGCACTCATTTGCATACATATCCAAAACAAAAATCTGAACATTGGATATAGCCAGGATCAAAATTCATGTTTCATTTTTTTAAAGGTTTTTACAGAGGTGAATTTGAATCTCTCTTTTTATCAGAATATACTGTCAACAGCCGCAATATAAACACATTTCATGTACGAACAAACCTTCAGAATATAGATAAAACTGTAAAGTTTGGTGTATGTAAAGCTGCTGAAGTGGAGATTTGTGACTCACGCCTACTGAAAGAGCACATCAGGACTGTCGCTGACAGTTTTCTCTCTTTTTTCACAGGTTGACTCTGTCAGCTGTCAAGATGGGGGAAAGGACAAAGAAGAAAATGAGATGGGAATGACTCTTCATGTTTATTTAAATTATTTAATTTTCGGCTGATTTGACCGTCCGAGTGGGACTGAGAGCAAACGAGGCAGCGTGAATCCAGTCGAATCCATCAGGAACGTTGCGTAACATTCCCACATCGACGGCATGCGAACGACGTCCGTTGACATCAGACTTTAAAAGGCAATTAATACGAACTGTTTGTGTATGTAGCTACCTGTGTACGAATGTATGTATGTTTGTACAGTGAAATATACATGTCTATCTACGAGAACAAACCAAATGCCCTTCCGCGCACAATCACGCATTAAGAAGTCCGAGCTGGCATTTCGCATTTCCTCTGCAATCTTCCACATTGATGGCTATGGCACGATCCCGCTGCGCACACAATAACGATGACAATAATTACGACAGTAATAAGGATATTGCGAGTGCAGCCTGATGGTGCACATTGACTCACTGCAGGGACTGCGCTCAAGCAATTAACACCATCACTAATCATCATTCAGGCGGATAAACACAGGCCTTGAGTCTCGGTGTACGTCTGCGTGTGCGTTTAATACAGGCAATACGCTTGCACTGGTGCTACTGTGCATGAGAAAGAAAGACGGTCGCCCACGTTTGGAAATTAATGTGTTCGCTGTTCCTTCCGAAGGCCCATGACAATCTTATAATGAATTGCACTTGCTAACTGATCGGTAAAATTACCCTAACCATTTTTGCAACATTACTTTGAACTGTTAAAGGATGTTCACACAGGACTTGTTCTTGAATTCTTGATTTTTTTTGTGTAAGTTGTATGTCTGTGCTAGATGGACATGCTCTGTATCTCATTGCATGAGCGCTGCATTTTTGCATTACATTTATGCACTTTGTAGATGCTTTTATCCAACTTGCATTGCATTTAAAGTATACATTTAATGTGATCATGCATTCCCTGAGATTCGAACCCATGATCGTGACGTTGCTCTACTGTTTTAACTCAATTCTGGGTACCATCATTATGTTCCGGTTCAAATTGGCCCTAATGGAATTCACCAATAGTCACTCTATGAAAAAAATAAAATAATAATTAAATAAATAAAATCTAAAACATTAAATCAAACAGTAAATCTTTAGCATTAATACTTCTCACACATTACAAAAAAAAGTAACCATGATAAACTATTTAACAATTTTTTCCACAAAATGTGAAAAGGTTGCCAGACAAAGCAAGCATTTTTGATAATTTCCACAAAAGTTTCATAGCCCCCAGAATATTTTGTGGTATGAATCTGAGAAAATTACATTTTTGTCCAAGTCTACATCCAGATGTGATTCAGAACGATGACTAAAACTTAGATGGAGGAGATCGAGTCCATCAACACCCTCAAAGCTTCACAGTCTTTACCTCATACTGGGCCGATATTTCATTCTGTAACTTGAGGCAGTTTTGAGTGATATGCTCTTTAATGTTGATGATCACGTTATTTTACATATGCTATCATTTGTTTCTGCTTCTTCTTCGGCTGTGTTTTGATCAGGAGATTCAGTATTCTTTCAGAAGATGCAGAATAGCGCCCCTTACTGTATAACTTTGGGGGGAAAAGGAAACTGGAAAATTCCATCAATGGCAGGAAAAGAGTTAAATGACAATTTTTTTTTTTTTTTTTTTTTTTAGGGTTTGTGCGTTCTTTCCTAAAGCTCAAACAAGACAGAATGGCACTAGCAATGGCAAGATCATGGGTTCGATTCCCAGCAAAATTAGCATGCATGAACTGATAAGAAGTTACACCTTTATGGCAACGTACATTTCTTTGAATAAAAGCGTCTGCCAAATGCATACATGTTAATACTTTTATTTTGGGTCTGTGCACCTGACTTTAACCTTGGAATCTGTTTAAAATTGAAAACATCACAACCGTAATAGAAATTTAGTATGCTCATACCACAACACCTCAAAGTGTCGAGACTTTGCATGACCCGAAATGAGAAAGTCACACAATTTCAAGAAACAAAAAAAGGTTTATCAATATTTGACAACTCAGAATTTCTGACCCACAAACCCAGAATACCATTTCTATTCCACTATATCCAGCTGTTTTTAAATGCAAGAATGCGTTGTGTGTGAACGGCCACTCAAAGTTTCAGATTATCGATGAAGCTAATGCATTTCTCAAGTAGCTTCAAGACTTAAGATGACAGTCTGAAGAGCCCTTCCCAAAGTGCACTACTCTCTCAGCCTGCGTATCTGATCGCAGTTCTCAGAACGCCAGCGCACAATACTGATACTGCTCTTCCTCTTAATGTCCGTACATTTTGGTTTCTGCAAAGCAGGTGATCAAGTGAGCAACATCATGAGATCATCTACATTTGAGTACAGTATTTTCTCTTTCTGTCAGTATATTGTGAAACATCAATGTGACTTACAGTATGTGATAAGTGCAAGAGCTAATTGAACAATAGCAATGTTTGGCCATGCACTGTTAACATGGTTTGAATAAAGAAGTAGAATGAGTTCAGATTTGTACTGTAATGCCATCGGACAAATCACCTTGTTTAGAAACAGATTGTTTAATAGGTCAAAAGTGAATGGAATGTGTGCAGACCTGCATGTCCAGTGACACATTATCAGTTATTATACAGTACAAATCCAGACATGATCCCTTTTTATTATATTATTAATATTTGTACTTCTTGAGTCAGCTTTGGTCATAATAGTGTGACTAACGGTCAGAGTATTAGTAAAAGAGCAATGATGTTAATGGAATTTAAAAGGTCGTCGCCTACTGCGAATGCACTTTTCAACATATTTGTGCAACATTCCAGCTAATAAGGTCAGATTTTGCACCTGTAAATTTGGTAAGGCCACGTACACACTGCACAGCCTAATTATCAGTTGTTATCGAGTCACTCCGGAATTTGAAATGGTTGATATATTGATAATCATAGCAACATTTCGGCGTGTAAACAAGAAACATGGAGTCGAACCTGTTTGTTTTCAGCCGACTAAAGAAATGTTAGGAACTGAACATATTTTAATGTGTTTTTGCTCCCAATTCACTGAAGGAATTATGCAGTAAAATACGACGGAGTGAATCCAATGCTTTATATGAAACACTCAGAAGTGGAGTGAGTGTGAACGTGATCTTATTTAACTAACCGCTTTATACTTCGAACATCGTCTCATCCATATTTTCAGCGTGACCTGCTGAAATAAAGAGACTGTTTTTATGTTGGGACAATGAAGAGAGCTGTAATTCTGTCAGAAGCCAGCGTAACAGGCCACATTAATGTCTCCACACCTGTTGCGACATCACTGGATTCCAGCCAGTATTACCAGCCGAATAATAATTTTTCATGCAACGTGCGTGCTTTAAACATGTAAGAGCTCCTCCTGCCTTTGTGGCAGACACAGCCTTGCATGCAAAACCACATGCTGTATTTTAGGTGTGTAGAGTTTCTCCTTTTTTGTGCTGGGCAAGAAAAACGTATGAGACTTGGAATGGAGAAAATAGAAGTAATAATAATATTATTGCACATTTAGCACTGTGACGAACACAAAATCACAAACAAAAAAAGAAGACATCATGTTTGCATAATCATTGGGCTTGCTTCAAAGTTGGTTATTAAATCGATATATATATACATATATATAAATGTGTAAATCTACCATAAAAAGGGAACAGCTTTAGATTCTCGGTTTGCTCTGTTGGACATGCTATGGAATGTGCTGTCAATACCATGCTATTCACTGAATCTTTAATTCATCTGTGAATATTTAATCTTTTTGTAATCTTTGTTATATACTGCTGTATATAGCATATGACGAGGGGTCGAGGTGCCAGTGTGTCAGCGGTCTTGACTAATTCATATTCCGTATATATACTGGTTGGGAAAAGCCGTTGAGGTTCGACATTGCATCCCGCTGTGCTGAACACTGAATCTGTGTTTTTGCTTCACTTGCCTATATATTTTGTTCTTTTTGTAAGATGCACTGAAATAATGCAGAATTTGGACAAACCGTTCTGGAACCTAGAAGTGTAACTGGTCACTTTATAACAAACGAAACGTAGAATATATTAGAGTAGTAATTGCATTATTTGTTAGAAACTGTATGTAATGTTATTATGGAAGATGTAATGTCCTTCTGTAAATGTTGTTTATCGTTGTTTTACCTGAAATAAAGTTTATTAATACTTCAAACCAAGCACCCTTTTCACAATTAAACCACATAAGTGATGATTTGGAGATTTGTGCATTGATTTAAATAGAAGATGGCATTAGCATGTGACTAATCTGAACTATTTTGAACTATATTAACAAACTGAGATTAAAAAGTGATGACATTTGCTTTTGCAATGTTTAACCCTTTCATGCATTAATTATACAGTGTTTTTATTGTAGCACTTTATTTTACAGTCCTGTTTCCCATGAACATACTAGTTACTTATTACAGTAATTTTACAATAACTAGGTTATAACTAGGTACTAACCCTGAACCTACCCTTAAACCTAACCTTAACCCCTGTAGTTACCTTATATTACCCAGTATTTTCTTAGGTAAGTACACGTACTTTAAAAATAAAGTGCAATCATTTTTATTGCTCTCAGGGCATGAAAAACAAGATTTGAAGAACAAAGAGATTTTCAGATCTCCACTTGAGTGGGCGGTATGAAGAGATACTGTATTAAACATAGTACAGAAATACAAAAACAATAAAATATATGCAAAAAAGAATTATACTGCAGCTTCACTTCATACACGTTGAACTTTACGTGTCTTTGATATCCGAACATGATGACGTGATTCCATCAAAGATCTACAACCGGTGAAGGTACACGCTCACGCTTCCTCCGATTTACAAGAGTATTGATTTACCCTTGCCTTATTTGCTGATAATTCTAATTCTGTTCAAAATAGGCAAATTTCTACTGAAAAACTCCTCTCTGAGAAGCTTCAGACTGATGTTTTCAGACATGGAAAACCTAGCGATCAGGGACCGGTTGCATAGACTGCTAAAACTAGTCTTACTAGTTATTCATCAAATATTTTCTGTAAAGCTACATAAAAATGTAGATTGGTCTAATTTGTTACCAAGAAGTATGACTGATTACCCCTAACTAACTGCTAGTTGGTCATATAGTTCTTAAAACAGTCTTAACATAATGGCTATTATGCCACTGGCTCCAGGTGTTTTCAATCCCATCTGAAATGAGCAGTGTTAGAGGTAACGCATTACAAGTATCATGTAATCAGATTACTTTTTTGATTTTACGGGTGAAGTAATGCATTGTAAGTAACGTGCATTATGTAATCAGATTACTTTTTTGATGTAACGAGTAAAGTAACTAATAGCAAGTAACATACATTACTTAATCAGATTACTTTTTGACATAACTGCAAATTACATTCTAATAACACAAATACTTCTATCTACAGCCAAAAAAAGTTACTGCAGCTGGAGTAATTTCAGGATAGAAGGAATGGATGGATATTCCGGAGCAATTTGGCATTTCTAACTGGCTGTCGGCCAACTTGGTTTGGAGTAAAAAAAAAAATCCACATGCAATTGCCACTTGGTGGCATAGGATGATGCACTAGTGTTCACTGTAGTGGTTGGTGTGTAACTAAAACCCATGCATAAGAAAGAAAATGGCTTTTTGAATAGCTGGTTAAGTCAAATGAGGAACTCAAGGACTCAGAGGAAAAGGTTCACAAACAGACATTATCAGTGAGTTTACATGTCATAGAGAACCCTAGTTCTTGACTCAACTTTAAAGAGCCCTTATGCCAAAAAGGTTCTACTGTATTGCATAATACTTTCATGTTTAACAGGTTATTAACATTTTTCCATACATGATAAAGTATGTTTACGAGCTGTAAAAATCCATAATATTATCCCATGATAGGAACCCCTAAAAGGTATGAAGTGCCTAGCTTTTAAGGTTATATATAGAACCTTTTCTTCTAAGAGCGACACATTTAAAATGCAATATATTGGGGTGTTGCTCTCCTAAATGTGCACAAATTAAGGTCCGATATAAGCGACAGAACTGGTTCAGCATTTCATGCATGTTATCATACAAAATGGAAAATGAATATTTACTCATGCAAAAGTTGTTTTGTATTCCAGCCAGTATCCAGACTCTTAGTGAAGGCTGTCTTTACATTCCCCTGTCATGGCAAATCATGTTCCTCTCATTTCTCTTACAGACACACACAGTAACCAATAGGCAGACAGCAGTCTGGGCTTCACCTTAGGGGCCGTCTCTCTTTTTGTATACTTCAAGCATTGTGTTCGCTGACTTTTATAAGTATGCAGATGGTCAGTAGCCTACGGTACAAACATTTCACAGCTTTATGTCATGTACATTTATGCATTTGGCAGATGCTTTTATCCAAAGTGACCTTCATTGCATTGAAGAGGAATTTGATCAGTTCTTTTCAAAACAAAATTTCAAATGTTTTTAAGAGCTTTCTTTAAAAATGTATCTGCATTAATGAGTATGATGGCACAATTTATAAATTGATTTTAATAACTTCCGAGGCAGCAATTGTTACATTTATTGTATAAAAGAAATGTTTGTAAATGTAAATTACCTATACAAAGTCTAAAATTATATCTATATAATAATTAGCATTTTTTATCCTCGTTATCATTATGTACCTTAATAGCCAAATGTATTTGATGGAAATGAAAACAAAGCTGTTTGGGATAGACTTACTGTCTGTTCAATAGACTGCAAAATAATGTTTTCCTAGAGATTATGTTAATGTATTTTCAATGTTTCATCAACAATCAACCAGAGCTGCACACAGTAACTCAATACATGAAACGTCATATGGTCATATGACAATGTCAAATCAAGTCAAGACTGTGATGTCACAAAGTTCAAATACAATTTCAGCTGTAAAGCAAGCAATAAGACATTTGTCAAATTTGTCATTACTGTACTTGCTGCATTATATTTTTAAGTACAATCAACTTGGGTGTGCAAGTAATTTCAACTTAAATTACATTAAACTGACTTAAAAAATTACATATAACTTAAAAAATTAATTTTGAAATGACAACATGCATTAGGCTACAAAGCTTGGTTCTCATTCTTTAAATCGATAATATTACAGAATATTAAGTGTCTTTTTAAACCCCAACTGAGAAAGACAAAAGCAACAATGAATGCAGCATATATATATATAATTACATTCTGTATCTGTAAGGTTTTGTTTACAGTAAACAGTGAACAATGCTTAATTCAGTAGCAGCCTTCTCCATTCTCAATTTGTAGGCCTAGTTGTAATGTAAGCAAAACTTGACAAGACAAATATAGCAGCATTCTCTTTGACTTATTGTTCTTCTGTCTAAAGTGAGCAGATAAAATGCGTTCCATTCGACAACCATATACTCTCAAAGAACAAACGTAAAAAGAACCCAGAACGAACCACAAGCGAAAGAAATCTCGACGCTCCCTAACACGAGCCATCTGTCCGTAAACCCCGCCCGCGTTTCGCTTATGAACAGCAGACAGCGGGGCGCCTGGAAACAGGTTTGAACAGCTCACAGAAACTCTGACTCCACACAGCGCGACTCTTTTTTCTTGTCAGGCATTTGTGTGCTTTTCTTATCTTCGCTCGTTTCGTGATCCGAGGAGCAGCGTCTGGGGCGCCGCCGTACTTTCCTAAAAGTTTGTCCGGAGTAAAAGCCCGTTTGACAGGATAAATCAACAAAAGGAGGAAGAGCGCTGGCGCAAAAGGAGACAAACCGCAGAAGGAAAGTATGGCCGCGCGCGATGCGTCCGCGCTCTTCCTGCTCACCTTTGGAATATTGGGAGTGAGCGCGCAGTACGGAGACCGCGGCATGTCGATTCCCGACCACGGCTTCTGCCAGCCCATCTCCATCCCTCTGTGCACGGACATCGCCTACAACGAGACCATCATGCCCAATCTCCTCGGCCACACGAACCAGGAGGACGCGGGGCTGGAAGTGCACCAGTTCTACCCGCTCGTCAAAGTGCAATGCTCGCCGGACCTCAAGTTCTTCCTGTGCTCCATGTACGCGCCGGTGTGCACGGTGCTGGAGCAAGCGCTACCGCCGTGCCGCTCGCTGTGTGAGCGCGCGCGTCAGGGCTGCGAGGCTCTCATGAACAAATTCGGCTTCCAGTGGCCAGAGAGTCTCGCGTGCGAATCGTTCCCGGTGCACGGCGGAGAGCTGTGCGTGGGTCAGAACACGTCGAGCGCGCCAGTCAACCCGACGCCAGATGTGACCCAAGCGACACCCGACCACAACCGAAAGGGGCATTTTAAATGCCCGGCGTCGCTAAAAGTGCCGCCGTACCTCAACTACCGCTTTCTGGGTGAGGAGAACTGCGGCGCGCCGTGCGAACCCAAAAAACTCCACGGGATGATGTACTTCAGCGAGGACGAGCAGAAGTTCGCGAGGATTTGGATCGGGATTTGGTCGGTTTTGTGCTGCGCGTCCACTTTGTTCACCGTCCTGACTTATTTAGTGGACATGAAGCGCTTTAGTTACCCGGAGAGACCCATTATATTCCTTTCCGGGTGTTATACGATGGTGTCCATCGCGTACATCGCCGGGTTTCTGCTGGAAGACAAAGTGGTTTGCAACGAGCAATTCGAGAATGAGTTCCGGACGGTGGTGCAGGGCACCAAAAAAGAAGGCTGCACCATTCTGTTCATGATGCTGTACTTCTTCAGCATGTCCAGCTCCATCTGGTGGGTCATTCTGGCGCTCACCTGGTTCCTCGCGGCCGGAATGAAATGGGGCCACGAGGCCATCGAAGCGAACTCCCAGTACTTCCACCTGGCGGCGTGGGCAGTCCCGGCCATCAAGACCATCACCATCCTGGCGGTGGGTCAAGTGGATGGAGATGTCCTGAGCGGAGTCTGCTTCGTGGGCATCAACAGTGTGGACGCGCTCCGCGGCTTCGTCCTCGCGCCCCTGTTCGTCTACCTGTTCATCGGCACCTCATTCCTCCTGGCGGGGTTCGTGTCTCTGTTCCGCATCAGGACAATCATGAAGCACGACGGCACCAAGACGGAGAAGCTGGAGAAGCTGATGGTGCGCATCGGCATCTTCAGCGTCCTGTACACGGTTCCGGCCACCATCGTGATCGCGTGCTACTTCTACGAACAGGCCTTTCGCGCGCAGTGGGAACAAACCTGGAGCGCGCAGTCGTGCAAGACGTACGCGGTGCCGTGTCCCGCGCACAACCCGCAAATGAACCCGGATTTCACGGTGTTTATGATCAAGTACCTGATGACACTGATTGTGGGAATCACATCTGGATTCTGGATATGGTCCGGAAAGACGCTGAATTCATGGAGAAAGTTCTACACGAGACTGGCAAACAGCAAACATGGAGAAACAACAGTGTGACGAACTGCTTTTTTTATCCGTCACTTTTTTTCTGATGGAAAAACAACTGTTTAAACAGATGTACATAAACATTGTGATTTTTTGTAAGTATATATTTGTATTTAAATCTCACGTGGATGTTCTTTTTTAATCAAAGGAACTTTTTTTGGACAGACCGTAATGTTTTGGAGATTATTTATGCCTTTTCTCTTGGAATGTTCTGGGTGGGGATCTGTTTTTTAAGCCTGTATGTAAAACTGTGTCTTTTTTATCGACATCAGTATTTCCACGGGCAAATATTCAAACTGCTTTTTACATGCAATGATGCAAATAATGCAGAAATAATAATAATGTGTGTGAATTGTGCACCCAGCATTTATGGCTGCATATAATGGAAAGAATTGAGCTTTAAATTAAAGCTTAAAGCTTTGTGACTGGGATTTGTCTGAGTGCAGATGAATTATAGTACTGGAATGTTTTATGGAGGATGAGAACAAAAACAGTAAGTGTTCATAGTTGATGTGTGCTGGAAAATCTGCTTAACCCAGCATGAACTGGTTTGCTGGTCTCCCAATCTGGTCTGGCTCGGAGAGCAGCAATCTCAGGCTGTTTTAAAATGTTTTTAAGATGTAAATCAAGTGCCTTTTTCATTTTGGAGCAGCGTTGGGCTCAGGCCTGCACTTTTGTTTAACTCAAAGAAATGTACATGTGTTTCTTCAGTCTGTAATGATGCTTCTGAAGACTTTGTGTTCTCCAATGGCTCTTTTGCACAGAAGTACCTCTAAATATACAGCTAGAACAGGATGGATGGTGTTTGCAATGCACTTCTCAAATAGTTTAATGTCTGTATTGGTATCGTAACTAATCCATGAATATGATGTGAAAATTGGCATGTCGACTCTCTGGTGCGATAGTGTAGCGATAAACCCATAAGTCGGCCGATATTTGGCCCTTTTGAGATGGTCAGCAGTGATAATCGTGTCCGCTCGCCCTGTTTGTCATTTCCAAAATCTACCGGCAGGCGTGCTGATGGATGATGCAGTTTGTTTTCAGATTTTTGAGTAATGCTGCATTTCATTTCTGGTTATCGGTACACACATCAGCCATTAAAAACCCCACCTCGGTCAAGCTCTACATAGTAATTCATCAACCCGTTCATAATTCTTTATGGTTTGTCATGTCATCCTGTGCTTTTTTTATGCCCTTTACTGATCATGAGAAAATGTTGATTCTTGATTGTTTATGGCAAATATCTCATGCAAATGAATGTTTTTGTTTTTCCAAAGGAAAATGCACATGGTGATTGCGGAAAGCACTGGCTGATAGAGTCCTGCTCTTAACTCCTGTTTTGTTGAGATGCATCATGCATGAATCTGACATGTATTTAATCACTCTAGCATTACAGTTTTCTACACCGGTGACATCTGTTATTTTCTGCTTTCTCATACTTCTGTGATACTATCAAAAAACCCTTTATATTTATAGACAATAGTTTATATTATTCACTTCTTTAAAGAATAAACTTCTCATTTGTACAAAATGTATCTTTGCTTTGGCAAGTGAGTTTGTTTTGAAGGTTGATTTTTTATTTTCCCAGAAATGTAAATCCAGTCATCATTTACTCACTCTCATGTCATTCCAAGATTTTGTTCATCTTCAGAACACAAATGAAGATATGTTTTGATGAAGTCTGAGAGCTTTCTGTCCCACCATTGACTGCTACGCAACTACGTTTTGACGTTTCAAAAAGTTCATAAAGAGATCGTAAAACTAATCCATATGAATTGAGCGGTTTAGTCCAAAATTTCTGAAGAGACTCGATCGCTTTATATGATGAACAGATTGAATTTAGGCTTTTATTCACATTCATCAACACACATCAGTTGTGGTAAAGGGAAGCTCAAGCGTGTTCGCTTGACGTGCGAGAACCGGTTCATTCTCGTGTTACGCAGCACGTTTGAGCTTCAGCAAGAACCAGTGAGGTTCATTCTCGTGTTACGCAGCACGTTTGAGCTTCAGCAAGAACCAGTGAGGTTCATTCTCGTGTTACGCAGCACGTTTGAGCTTCAGCAAGAACCAGTGAGGTTCATTCTTGTGTTACGCAACACGATTGAGCTTCAGCAAGAACCAGTGAGGTTCATTCTTGTGTTACGCAACACGATTGAGCTTCAGCAAGAACCAGTGAGGTTCATTCTTGTGTTACGCAACACGTTTGAGCTTCAGAACCAATGAGGTTCATTCTTGTGTTACGCAACACGTTTGAGCTTCAGAACCAATGAGGTTCATTCTCGTGTCACGCAACACGTTTGAGCTTCAGAACCAATAAGGTTCATTCTCGTGTTACGCAGCACGTTTGAGCTTCAGAACCAATGAGGTTCATTCTCGTGTTACGCAACACGTTTGAGCTTCAGAACCAATGAGGTTCATTCTCGTGTTACGCAACACGTTTGAGCTTCAGAACCAATGAGGTTCGTTCTCGTGTTACGCAACACGTTTGAGCTTCAGAACCAATGAGGTTCATTCTCGTGTTACGCAACACGTTTGAGCTTCAGAACCAATGAGGTTCGTTCTCGTGTTACGCAACACGTTTGAGCTTCAGAACCAATGAGGTTCATTCTCGTGTTACGCAACACGTTTGAGCTTCAGAACCAATGAGGTTCATTCTCGTGTTACGCAACACGCTTGAGCTTCAGAACCAATGAGGTTCGTTCTCGTGTTACGCAACACGTTTGAGCTTCAGAACCAATGAGGTTCATTCTCGTGTTACGCAACACCTTTGAGCTTCAGAACCAATGAGGTTCGTTCTCGTGTTACGCAGCACGTTTGAGCTTCAGAACCAATGAGGTTCATTCTCGTGTTACGCAACAGGTTTCAGCTTCAGACCCAATGAGGTTCATTCTCGTGTTACGCAGCACGTTTGAGCTTCAGAACCAATGAGGTTCATTCTCGTGTTACGCAACACGTTTGAGCTTCAGAACCAATGAGGTTCATTCTCGTGTTACGCAACACGTTTGAGCTTCAGAACCAATGAGGTTCATTCTCGTGTTACGCAACACGTTTGAGCTTCAGAACCAATGAGGTTCATTCTCGTGTTACGCAACACGTTTGAGCTTCAGAACCAATGAAGTTGTTCTCACATGTCAAGCAGGTTCGTTTGAGCTTCTGTTTATTTTCGCTGATCAATGTTTAAATGTAAATAAAAGCCTAAATTCAATTTTTTCACTATAGAAAGCTCAATTCATATGAGCTCATTAATTTACGATCTCTTTATGAACTTTTTAAAGCGTCAGTGGTAGTTGTGTAGCTGTCAGTGGAGGGACAGAAAGCTCTCAGATTTAATTTGTGTTCTGAAGAAGAACGAAAGTCTTATGGGTTTGAAATGACATGAGGGTGAGTACTGTAAATGATGACTGGATTTTCATTTTTAAGTGAACTGTCCCTTTATTCTGTTTTTTAATACTGTTACTTATTATGCAATGATTTTTGTCAAATTGAGACAGACTTTAAAAAAAAGTGTTCAGTAACACTTTACAATAAGTTTCTGTATTAGCTAATGTATCATGAACTAACGATGTTTTTAATGCAGTTGGTCTATATTAATTTATAAATGGAGTATTGTTCATTATCACGTTAGTTCATAATGCATTAATAAATTAACATTAACCAAAAGTAGGCTAAATGCTGCCAAAAAAAATTGCTTGTTGACTGTTGCTGTAACTAATGTTGACATATTCAACCTTATTGCAAAGTGTTACCGTGACTTGTGAGATGTTTGGTTATGTAATATAGAGCAGACTGTACTACATATGACTGCAGGATGTTTGTGTTATTCAGACAGACCTCAAATGATTATTGTCCTCTGAAGTGTTCAGCTTCTCTCATGTCTAGTGAGAACAAAAACGCATTAGTTGAACAGGTCCAGTCCTGCTTTAACTGTTAAGAAACTCAGTACTACATACTGTCACATGCTGACATCATTTTAATAGACAGTTAGATGGATTCATTGAGTAGACTGATACAGCTGTCACCATCATGTTGAATCAAAGGGGCACAAAATGTGTGAGTAAAAGTTTAATGATGATCTAAATGGCTCTAATAATTTGAGTTAATTTCATGTTCTGGAAATTTCAATGAATTTAAAAAAATTGGGATTTCCAGGTCTAAAAAAAGTCATGTAAAGGAGTAAAATATTGGAGACTTCATGGACATTTCTAAATTTGTTTTGTGCTGCTCTAACTTATTTAATTTTGTGACGAGAAAGCACTCTTTGTGCTTGTTTTAAGTAAAACATGCCCACAAACCATAATTTGTGAACTATTCGTCTGTCAGATATTTTCGTATTTTAAGTATGATCTATTACAAAATGCTTTGGTCTTAAAGCGTGGGAACTCTAAATAACGTGTTTGATCAGTTTGATGTGGTTGTTTCAATCAAGTAGGCCTATGCGCTACAGTTTTAGGGGCTGTTCTCACAGAAGGCATTCTCTCTGCTATTTTTCCCTTGTTTCCAACACATCATTTTAAATTGAGAGGCTTAAAGTTAAAAGTCCAACTTTTAAAAAACGCGTCCCAAGTCCTTGTGCTATTTTTTCGTTCCTCTGATCTCTTGTGTTTTTAAGAGTGAACTGGGCTTTATGGTGCTGGCAGGGAAACTTTTCCATTTGACTCATGACCAGTTGTGCGTAATTGAACGAATTGAGTCTCACAGAAGTGTGTCAATCTGATCTTATCTAAAATGCTGCATTCCTGCAGTTGTGCTTCATTTCTGCAGTGGAATGTCCTGCTGGAGTATCAGACGGCAGCATTCATGAGAACACAGTAAGTGTGTGTCACGTGGCTTCAGACTGGACAACACCCTCTAAACCGGCCCAGATCGGCACAATCATGTTTCCAGTGTTAATGCCACCGCTAAAGTGTTTTGCAGCGGGTGCTGACTTGTTGAACGAGAGGCAGGATAATGTGATATGTGTAGAGATGCATGTGAAATTAACCTTTGTAAAAGGCTCTTTCACATGATTCACCTCTGGGCTTCAGCGCAACGCTCAACACTGGTGTCTCGTGCCTCGTGTTCAGAATGGCATATAGCATTTGACTATGATGCATACTGTCTGTCCATAGTATGCAACATTTTTTTTTTAATTATGCATGAAGTTTATTTACTTAATAATTTTAAGGCAACAGGTTTCCTCACTTTTTTAAAGTTAGGTCAACTGATCACTTTTTACCGTGTTATTAGTATTATTACAGAAATCTTGCCTGTGTATTACCAGTTTAATTTATGTATGACTGACAAATATGCCTCACATTCAATTTATTAATTTGTTTATGTTAAAACTCTAGGTAACACTTTATTTCGATGGTCCACTTTAGACATTCTACTAACTATAAGTAATTTTGCAACTTAATGTCAACTAGCAGTCATTAGAGTATTAGTAGACTGTCTGCTTAATATCTGCTAACTCTTGTTTTAGACTCCCCAACAGACATTCTACTGACTGTAAGTAAAAAAAATGGTAAACTACTGGCAGCTGTGGTTGCCAGCATCATACCATTACAATACGGTGTGTTACTGTTTTTGTGTTACAGCATATTGCTGTTAAATTAAAGTTTTATACTGTAGCTGACAATACGGTATTTAACTGTTAATTTCATAAACTGTAACACCATATTTTTACGGTATGATGCTGGCAACCACAACTGCCAGTAGTTTACCGTTTTTTTACAGGATTATTTTTTACAGTGAAGGGGCAAGTTCTAAACCTGCTTTTAGCCTCATAAAATCCTTGATTTGTCATTACAAGTTCACAGCCATGTGAGTGGTGTTATTAAGAGTGACCACGGTCAATCTGACTGCAGTAGATGTGAAAGATATTAATAAAATGACGTTAATTCTGCCAGCTCAAATACCTGTATTTACTTCCTGTTTTCGGTCGAAGTCCACAGTAGTCGAGTGTCGAGTTCGGCCGTGCGATCATTGGTAACTAAGCAACATCATATCATAATGTCATAGAATATCATAATATCAGAACACCAACGTCATCGGCTGACAGCTGACAGTCTGAGTCTCCACTGTTGCTTAGTTACCAATGATCGCGCGCACAAACTCGACAATCGACTACTAGGCCGGGTACCACTATTGGCCGACGCTGGTCATGTGTGTGATGCGTGACGTACAACCTAGAAGCTTTGCCTACTACGTGAAATATCACGGCGTACAGAGAAGGAAATGAATAGTTGAATAAAGTCATTATTTTTGTTTGTTTTTTGCGCACAAAAAGTATTCTCGTCGCTTGATAAACTTAAGGCTGAGCCACTGTAGTCACTCGGACTATTTTAACGATGTCTTTCATAACTTTTGGGCCGGCCAGTTTCAATCCCTTAAGAAGCCTATGGAGGAGTGATCCAGCTCTCAGATTTAATCAAAAATATCTTAATTTGTGTCCCGAAGATGAACGAAAGTCTTACGGGGTTGGAACAACATGAGGGTGAGTAAATACTGGCAGAATTTTCATTTTTGGGTGAACTAACCCTTTAATGGCTTATTTTTCAAAAAAAAATTGAATGATTGACTGATTGAATGAATGGTCCCTGAATGAGACCAAAGATCGA
Organism: Meda fulgida; assembly: GCA_030578275.1. Classification (NCBI taxonomy): domain Eukaryota; kingdom Metazoa; phylum Chordata; class Actinopteri; order Cypriniformes; family Leuciscidae; genus Meda; species Meda fulgida. The sequence goes on along the minus strand of CM060631.1, from coordinate 4,324,827 downwards.
CTTATAGCCAGCGGCAAACGTCAGAAGCACTAGCCGAGGAAAAGCTGTTCCAGTCGGGGTTAATGAGCGTTGAACACCCGGTGATCTCCTGGATCTCGCAACTCCGAAAACGTCAGATACATTTTTCAAATAGGCGCTATCTTTATAAATAAACTACAGATTTGAGCTTTAAACAACTACATTCTCGCCTGAAACACTCTTAAAATTACATTTCATGACACAATAACAGTATTTTGATATTTCGCGGGTTTTCTCCTCTGCTATTGACGCTTGCTGGTTGGTGAGAGATGCATTCTGGGTTACCTGGCTGTCTCAAGTCCGCACAAGTCACCTCTCGATGCATCCTCGGTAAAAGGGGCGGATCAAGAACACATCCGGGGATTTGAACTGGACTTGGCTACATGTGAACTTTGAATTGGAACAGTACTTCGGCAGCGACTCATGACGTTTCACAAGTCCACAAGAACACAAGTACAGACAAGAACGCATATTGAGAAACGGCCAATGACTCTTGTGGCACTAAATGTCTGTTTAAAACTGGAGACTTTTAACTGTAGAAACATGCATTTGACATGAAGGGCCGTCTAGAGAATATATGCTTCATATGCAGACTAAGTGCTCTCATGTAAACAGCAGGACTTGTGTGTGTTATAAATGGACGTGCCATTACATTTTTCCAGGCTAGAAACCCCTTTCCGGTTGTCTGTAGAAAACTCGCCACCTCATGGAAAATGAAAACCACAAAGATATTAAATTACAGCCTGTTAACTCGAGGAATTTTTCCTCTGACTGTTCCCCTGTAGAGTTTAGCTTCTGAAGCAAACACAAAAGAGTAAGTCCTGTATACGGATATAATGAACAAGTATGCACAGTTCCTGTCTGATTCAGAGTCTAAATATTTTTGGGGTATAATTATCTGATTAGAAATTTTAGGAGACACTAAAGAGCCTGAGATACTTTGCCAAAACACTTCATCAAGTGGATGTTTTCTGTGGTATATTTGGCCCCAGAATACTTCAAAATTGCATCGCATAAACGCAAATGGATTTAAAAACTTTTGTGGATTCTTTGACGGATGGGGTAGATGAAGATTATCTTTGGGGCCGATTACATGACGTCATTTTCAACTAAGAACTTTTTTATTTACAACAGTGTTTTGGGGTCTTGAAAATGCAAACTTTCAAAAATGGGTAAACTACAAAACGTGAATTTGTGAAACCGGTGATGTTGTGCACATGTGCAGCCTATTACATGTTTAGTCTATAGGCGTGTAGTGTTTCTTTACAAAGTGACATTGGCCTGCCAGCAGAATACAGCGTTTAAGTTTTTTAAGCAGATCCGTGTGAACGGAGAACATTTTGACAATGTTGTCGTCTGTAAGCAAAAAAGGGAAAGACTTTTCCGTTTTTGGACATTGTTGTCAAGTAAACACATTTAAAATACAAGTGAAAAGTGCTTTTGCAAATATGGATTTCTTTTTGTAAAGCTGTATTTTCTGTGTTCAGCACTTCTGTGTACTACTACTTTCTGTGATAGTGTGTAGTATGCAGTGCTGTAGAGCTGCAGTAAGCGATTACAGACTGAGCTGTCTTTCTTTTTATCATTTAAATCCATGTTGATATTTGTGCAGTGATTCTCATCAGGCCGCTCCGTAATTAAAGTTTCCTTTAGCCTGCAGGAAAAAATGACAAGTAATACAAACCATCCCCCTCCCTCCATACAGAGGATGCCCGTTCTTCTGTTTTATGAATAAAAAATCTATTATGAATATTAATTTTTTGCAGCCTGTGTTCCCCTGTGAACAAAGCTACCTGGAATTAATATCTACAATTGTGCCACAGGCAGATCCACTGCTTATGCCAAGTTCAATGTTTCTTCAGTTTTTCCATTAAAAATTCTTCTTTAATGTAGTACGGAGGACCTGCTCTGTGTGCACATCTACACCTAGTTCTCTGTCTGATCATGATGTTAGAAACAGCATCTTTAATGTCATAAGATCTTCCCAAAAAACAAAGACTATGTTCTTAATGGAATAGTAGATTATTTCTTACTAAATTTTGCTCATATTTACAGTACACTGTCTATTATTGTTCATATTGCGTCCGTTTATCATCTTGGAAGGACATTATGTGGGAGTTATTATGCATTTTTAATATATTTCTGTGTAAAATGTCTGATATTTTTCAAAAGAAAAAAAGTATTTTCAAAAGTCAAGAATAAGATGTTAAACATCACAGCAAGTTTAATTTGAGTGCATTGCATCTGTAATTATTATGCACATAAAGAAAAAATTCACTACTGTGTAAAAGTTTAGGGTTGGTACGATTTTATAATGTTTTTGAAATAAGTCTCCTCTGCTCACCAAGGCTGCATTTATTTGATTAAAAATATAGTAAAAAATTAATATTGTGAAATAATATTACAATTTAGAATTTCTATTTGAATATGTTTTAAAATGTAATTTATTCCAGTGATCAAAGCTGTATTTTCAGGGTCATTACTCCAGTCTTCAGTGTCACATGATCCTTCAGAAATCACTCTTATATGATGATTTGCTGCTCAAGAAATATTTATTATTATTATTTGTTATTAATACTTCAGCAAGGATGTATTAAATCTATGACAGTAAAGACAGAAAAATATAATATGTATAATGTATTATGTAAAATACATATAATGTAATTATATATGTGTCAGGTTGGTGTAGGTAGCCGAAGACGAGGACACAGGAACTGCGGTTTAGGTAATTCATTTACAAACTTAACTTCGAAAAACATACAAGAACAAAGGAAAGGGAACTCCAGGACTTCAAAATACACAACCATACATAGACGACGACCAACAGACACTGAGGGAAAACACAGGGCTTAAATGAACTGGGACTAATGGGATCATTAACAGAACACAGGTGATGGGAATTTCTAATCAAACCGACAGGGAACAACTAACAGGACTAAACCAAAATCACAAAGACTGGGGGAAACAAGATCACAAAACAGAACTAAACACATGAAAAACGTGACAATATGTTATAATTGAGTGCCAAGAATAATTGAGCAGGTGACACTGAAGACTGAGTAATGATGCTCAAAATTCAGCTTTAAACCACAATAATAAATTACATTTAAAAATATATTCAAATAGGAAACAGCTTTTTAAAATTATAAAATGATTTTACAATTTTACTGTTTTTACTGTATTTTTGATCTAATAAATGCAGCCTTGGTGAGTAGAAGTAACTTTTTTTTTTAAACTAAACTAAAAAAGTTGGTAACACTATAGTTTAGGCCAGGGTCCAATTCTCATTTTTAACTACAGTATTTTCTTCTTAGCATGCATAGATAATGGCTGTTTATTACTACTTATAAAGCACATATTAATGACTTATTCTGCATGACTATATTCTACATCCCTAAATCCTATACCCAATTCCTACCCAATACCTAAAATGAACAACTACCTTACTATTAATGAGCAATTATTAGGAGTTTATTGAGGCAAAAGTCATGGTTAAGAGTTAGTTAATAGTGAGAATTGGACCCTCATCTAAAGTATGAGCAAAAAATTGTACCGTACCTAAACTTCTGAATGCTATTGTGCACTTGCAATATCCACATTAGTCCAAGTAGTGTTCTCTTTTGAACACAGTCTGCCTTTTTATCAACTAAGAGGATTGAGTAACTGTTTGATCAGTGTAATGGCTCCATTATAGTCTGCTGTTTGCAATATCTGGGAAACGTATAGCGCTCTAGAGGATTCCGAGAAGGCAACGCATGGCCACTGTTCCCTAGAGTGCTGCTGTTGATTCCCCTGCACAAATGGCAATTAAGGGCTGTGATTCAGTGTGACGGCGTTATCAAAGATTTCTGCTGCAAAGCCCCTTCCCGAGGAGCCGAGCGGGCCCCTAATGAGCTGTCAATCAAACCCCGGGGCTGAGGGAGCCAGAGGTTTTTATCTTCGCCTCATCTGCACATGTTTTTTGTCCTTCATGCTGTTGCTTCCATCCCCCAGATGAGGGATATTTTCTGCTTTCCTCATAAATATCCATAATACCACGATTCTCAGTGGATTAGTTGAAGTTTTTACTGTGTGAATCACTGCATATAATATGACATCATGGGGCACAGAAACAAGGTCAGATTCACAATAATGTCTCATATAAAACAGTTACAGTATGTTTTGATTCGGAATCCTGCATGCATAGGCGATATATTTATGTATTGTGAACATAAATAATATGGGTAACACTTTCTGAACAATTCCTAACACAATGTAAAGTTTAATTTGTTAATATTAGTTAATGCAACAATGAGTAAATATATTTTTATTAACCTTTTTTAATGTTTGTTAATAAAAATGTTCATGTTTATGTTAGTTCACACTCACACTCTACTTTTGATCTTAAAAATCTAATTGCAAATGTTGAGATTAATATTAACAGTAGAAGTATTGATCATTCTTAGTTCATGTTTACTATGTAAACAAACAAAACCTTTTTGTAAAGTGTTACCAAATATGTAAATAAATTATAAAATATAAATGATTGTAAAGTATTTTTATTATGAAATAAAATGAAAAGGCTTCCATGGCTGTAACATAATGTGAATACTGCGTGTTCATGTTGCTGTGTTTGTGTCTAAACAGATGATGCACAAAAAAAAAAATCCTAAATACCAGTTGGTAAGTATAAAAAACACTTTCTAATTTTTTTATTATGTTTTGTCTTTTAAAGTGTCCTCAAAAGTAATTATTCACTTCAGTCACACTTAAAGTCTAGTATTGTTGTATCAGATAAAGTATATGCATGTCTCAAATGCTGCAAGAACTTTTTTCTTCTCTAATGTCACTTTTCCCGGTGATGTTTGAGTTTCAGTGTTTGAATCGTGTTTTGTTGATTTATTGTTGGATGTATGCAGTCAATTCTCCTCCAGTTCACACAGAGAATCAACAACAATGTTTTGAAAATGTTTTGATTGTAAAGAAGTGTGTTTGTTGTGTGCTTTATTTTACAGTAAATGACAGTATTTTTCATAATGCCTGAAAACAGAATTGGATAACTCGTGTTTCCTCACACGTCCTCTGACAAGCTCACATAACTGGAGTGTTTTGAAGATATTTCTCTCTCCCTCTGTGATTTGTAGGAGTCTGTTGTTTAACTGTCCTCTCTTGAGCGCATTAATCGAGCGTCTCGTTCATGAGGATGCTCTGCGCTGAGCTCTTGCTTCACAACGACTCTCACCAAATCCAGATTCAGTTCCCTTTGGCGTTCACACTGGCTCTCAGTCACACTCCAGACGCTCTCTCCTGAGGAGACACAAGACATGACGACGGATAAAAGGAAAAGGAAAGACACGATAAAATTAAATGATTCCAGAGTTCATCATCATGGTGTGTGTGTGTGTGTGTGAATCTGTGAGAGTGTGTGTGAAGGTTGGGCTGAATGCATCTCATGCATGAAATGTTTTTAATGGAGGACGCATGTGAACCTGCTAAAAAATGAAAAAAAAAAACTGCTAAAGGATGAAATATTAAAAAATTGTGCAGTAGTTTCTGGCCAGTAGGAGGATTCTGGGATGTTAGGGCAGAAGGTCATGTATGAAATATTGTTGATATGATTTTCACGATGATTTTGCAGGCAATATGGAATTAAGCAACATTATTAATATTGAAATTAGTGAAACAATCTTTGCATTTATTGATTGATTGATTGATTGATTGATTTTAATAAAATAAATTATAAACCTGGAATAAAGCAACACCATTAATACTGAAAAGAATGACAAAATCTGTGCACATTATTCCATTTATTTATTTAAAATGAAGTAAATAATACATTTGTAATATTTATTTATTATTTAACTTCAAATGTGTTTATTTTTTCATTTAAGCAGTATATATGTATATTTAATTTATTCAGTATATTTGAATGAATTTAAACAATTATGTTTTATTTAAACCACTGATGCTGGTGTACAATATGGCAGTCAGATTTTGAAATTAAACTTTTAATCATTCAGGGTGTGACCTTTGACCCTATATGAATAGACATATCCATGTCCAGTATAGTTATTATAAACTAAAACTATTAAATATAGTTTTCATTAAAGGAAAAAAAGTAAGTAAAACTTATTGTGAAGTAAATGATTTGCTTGTTTGACAAATCAAAAATTTCTGCTCACCATTCTGGTATGTAACAGAAACTTTTCACAACCCAAGCCTTTATTTTTCACATGTAATATCCTTTATTACTGTGAAATTAGTCATGTAATGGAAGTAAATCAGTGATGAATGCCATTCTGCTTTGGATTTGGCTTTGACCGACACACATTCTACTCATGTCAATCTTCGAGAATGAATAATGGCTCCTTTTTTCTGTGCAGAATGGATCCTGCCGTCCAAGTCTGCCATGTTTAGAGGAGGCGCACGGGGCCTTTGTGCATTAGAGACTCGACTTCAAGGGCTCCTCTAATGCGAAACACAGAGGCTGAGTATAAATATATAGCCCAGCACTGCATTTTGTAACACGCTTCTCCTGCCAAGACACTGAAGGCGGCAGCTAATGAGAACCATGCTGGAGGATGCTGGGAAGGGCCAAGGGAAAGACAACTTTATACGACTTATTCCCAAACAGCCTTATTAGCCAAAGCAGAGGTTGATGTTGTTCCTGTGTATCCGACATGGGAAAAGCAGCTGCCGCCGTGTGTGAGAACGTCTGCCGACAGTCTGGGCGAATATTTGGATCGGACTTTTACGATGTGCCGAACTCCTTCCACCGTATTGCTGGTGCTCGGGGATCATGAGGGTTTGCTCTGTAAGAGCTGTGTAGCGTCTTTACTGTGGTTCTGCCACAACTGCTATATCTGTCAGCGGCCCGTCAAACACACTGAATTAACACCAACAAGTGCCAGCCTTTACCCAAAGTAACACATCCAGGTCAGGATGCATCCTAAAATCAAAAGGGGAATGCCAATATGTTTTATGTGTTTCCAGTGTCTGCTATGAAACTATGAAAAAAAATAAAAAAAATAAACCTGACATGAAATAAAATATAAATATTATGTGAAAACTAACTGAAATAAAATACATTTAAGTAGAAGTACTAAAATGACTAAAACTAGAAATAAAAATAAAAAGCAAGATAGAAATATTAAATAAATAGTAAAAAATGACAAAAATACACAACAAAATTACATTACACAAACTTAAACTACAATTAAAATGAAAACTGAAAATATAAAAAATAAAAGCTAATTCAAAATATTAATAAATAGGAATGAATCTGGAATTTCCCATGATTGTCTCATGCAGTGGACAGATGTGTAACTCTTAATATTTCTAAACAGGTTTATTGTCTGGTTTAAACAGGTTTATGCAACATAATTCCTCATTTGTTTCTGTTGGAAATATGACGTTTTCTTGACAGGTTTGGTGAGACTCGCCCAGACACAGATTCTCTCTTCTGAGTTTGTCAGTAATATTTTTTTCTGGCAGGGTCGGGCTGAAACGTTTGGCCACGGTGGAGGGAGATTAAGTGGCTTCAGAGAGTCTTTACATTTTGAGAGGCTAAAGACAGCGCCAAGGACCGTGTTTAGCATACAGAACACTATAGTCTCGAATGTGATTTTGGAGTTTGGACACCAGTAGGTCACTTGATGGAGTTTTTCTTGCCACTGTTGCCTTTGGCTTGCTCAGTTGGGGATAATCAAATTAATTAACCAAGCATTAATAACATTGATCAGCCCTACCAAACGTGGATGTTTTTTTCCACTAAGAAACAAACATTATGTTATTTGATTGATACTGTGAAGCTGCTTTGATACAATTTATATTGTGAAAAGCGCTATATAAATATACTTGACTTGATTCAGGTCACTGAAGTTCTGACCCGAGGGAATTCACAGAGAGTGAGAACTTTATCATGTACCTGCAGCACATCAATGGGTCATAGCATTTGCTGTTACAACACAAAATATGATTGTACGTTTTTGCATGTACATTTTATCTTCAATGACATTAGAATTTTTAATGTCCTCAATTTTAATTTTCAGATGAGCAAATCCTTTTATATTCTTACATTCACTGTCAGTTCTTAAAGGGGATAGTTCACCCAAAAATGAAAATGAAACTGTTATTAATTACTCCTCCTGTCGTTCCAAACCCGTAAGACTTTCGTTCATCTTCAGAACACAAATGAAATGCGTTTTTGATGAAATCTGAGAGCTTTCTGTCCCTCCATTGACAGCTACGCAACTACCACTGTGACGCTTCAAACCGTTAAGATCTCTTTATGAACTTTATGAATGTCACAGTGGTAGTTAGCTGTCAATGGAGGGTCAGAAAGCTCATTTCATTTGTGTTCTGAAGATGAACAAAAGTCTTATGGGTTTAGAAAGACATGAAGGTGAGTAAATGATGACAGAATTTTCATTTGTTTTGGTGAAATAACTCTATAATGTCATGTCTGTGCCAGAATGCTGTGAGTTTTTCTCCAGCAAAGAAAAGAAGGGAGAAACAGAGAAATGTTCCACCATTTTGGGGTCTCAGTAATAAAACTGCAGCTCTGAGTCGAACTCTTCTAGATGTCCTGTTCCTCCAGAATCTTACCCCAAAACAAGGCCAGCGTCACCTCTGGTGGAGAAGCCAACGTACGAATGGAGGAAGAGTAAACGAAACAAAACCTGAGAGACGGAGGGTCAGAGCTGCACGACTGAGGTTTAGATGTAATGGGAAGTGTGAGTTTATGTTGGTGCTTGTGTTGTTTATCCTGTATGAGCTGTGCTGGTGTTTGTGATGTTGACAGGAGTGTGTGTTAATGAGGTCTGACCGACGGAAAGATTCATGAGCCACAGGAAGTCCCACAAAGTGCTGCAAGTTTCAGTTTCTGTCTCAAGTTTCAGTTTAAGACTTTTAATGTAATTTATTCTTGTGATTCTTGTCATCATTACTGACTTCAGTCTTCAGTGTCACATGATCCTTCAGAAATCATTCTAATATGATGATTTGCTGCTCAAGAAACTACTGGCAAGTTTTTTTTTTGTTTCTTTTCTTTTGTTTGCTTATTAAAGAAGAATTATTCAGCAAAAGATTTATGCACTTATTTTTTAACAAATGTAAAAAAAGATTTCAAATTAAACCTGTTTATTTGAATTTAATTAAATCATATTATCATATCATATTAAAAATATGTATATATATTTTCACCCCCTATTCATCAGAGAATCCTAAAGCAAAGTGTTTAGCATTGATATGATTTCTGCAGGATCATGTGACCTGAATGATGCTGAAAATTCAGCTTTGCAACACGACACAAGCACATTTGAAGTCATGTGATCTGCAACTAACACCTTCCTAAAGCATCAACTAGTTGCAGAACTATTCAGCTAGCAAATACAAACCCTCTACACACCGCAACAGAGGGGAATATGGGTCGTAAATGCCAGGGTTGGGACCACCATAGACACAAAAATTAGAAATGGCCAAATTGTCCCCCCCAATATATGATATTGCTATTCTGCACTCCATTACACACCACTCTGTTTGTTGTCAGGATGACAGAAAGTTTAAAAAGTGGTTTAACAGCGCTCGTCAAATCAAAGAAGGAGCCTTTCAACGCTGCACTTTAGTTTTTGCAGTGAAAGAGTGCTTGGAAAGGTGTATGTAAACTATTTTCAAAAAAATTTCGCCAGTAATGAAAACATGCTATAATTTACATGCAGAACGGAATGTGACAAGACAACGTTTTGACATATTAGCCTCACGAATAAGAGTAGATGTGTGCAAATTTTAAAATAACATATTTGCAAAGAGTTTAAATTGATTACTTCATC
>CM060631.1:4167500-4310000 GCA_030578275.1 Meda fulgida | reverse complement strand
TTGGTGGCAGCAGCTGAAGTTCTTCACTGGTTTTATTTATTTATATTTGTTCAGCCACAACCATACGCTCTCCAATAAATATGCTTGTGTTGTGAAGCAGCATCAGTGGGTTTGGCTCTTGATTCTTATAAAACACCAACTTGGCTACTGAGTAGTTATTTAGTAGTGCTAAAAATGTCAAGGCAATGCTACTAACTTCACTGCATGATCACTTTTGCTGAACACTTTTGCTGCTATTATTATTTTTAGATGTAATTACAAACTTAGCAGCATCGCTTTGCATTTTTTTAAATGCTGCAACTTTAATTCAAAATTATTGTACTGTATGTCAAAATATAGTTAATTAACTCAACCCATAACTAATGTGGATTGAAAGCCATCATATTTAACTAAAGAGCAATATTTAAATAAACATTTATTTTACTATACCAAGCAAACAAAACAAAAAGAGTTAAAGTGTGCAATATTATATGGAACATATTTAATTTCTATAATATTAAATTATTATTATTTCTATTTATTTAAATGTTTTTTTTTTATAATTTATTTATTTAAAACGTTTTTTTTTTGTTAAAGTTAAATCTTATTTTATTATTATACATTTTTTTGTTGCATTTTTTTACACTGTTTTCAAGTGAATAATTTATTTTAACCAGTTCATTAACATGTATTGTCTGAATAAACTGACTGACTAAAATTAATCAAATGTCCCAACACTATTTGAGAGGTGGACTCTCGAGAGTGTTTTATGTAAACTAGTAGTGTACTTTTAGTTACTCTGGTGGCTACTTTTTTCTTTTCACCAAAATGATGATTGACTGTAGTTGATCTGCTTTAAATTATGATTAGCTTGTATAGCTTGCAAAGCTCTAATTTAAAAATAGCTTCCTCAACACTGCATGCACACAAACACACATAAACGTATGAAAATTTGCCAAAACCTAAAATAATCCAGTGGAAAGTCTGTTTCTACAATCAGGGAACGTTTCGTGAGAACAAAATAGCGCTTGGATTTGGAAAACGCAGCTGAGATCTGATCCAAGACAGGATGCTGAGGGGAATTAAAATAAAAATCCTTTAATTAAAAACACTGAAGGGAAGAGACTCGGGTTCCAGTGAGATGGCTTGTGTGTGCTTGCCAGACAGAACAGACAAAAGAAGCTTTCTGTGTGTCCTATTTCGCAAACAGAGATCCAGGAGGTCGAGGGCTGGGAGCGGGGGAAACACGTCCACCATCGACAGGAACAGGTCGAGCCCGGGGCGTCTTGACCCTGAGAGTGTCTCGTTTCCTGTCGGTTGTGTGAGGGAGGTCGGAGGTCACTAAAATCCCCAAGACCCAAAATTCTAAACACTAAAATTCCCAAAGACCCAATTTATACTTTGGAAAATATTTCGTTTCTATGTTAATGGACATTTCCTTTAATCCTAAAACACAACACAATGCTTACTGGTAAAACATCAATATGGAAAATTCCTTCTCCTAAACACTGCATATTGGGCCCTATTATTTTTTTGTATGTGTATGTGTACAGGGGTTGGACAATGAAACTGAAACACATGGTTTTAGAACACAATAATTTATTAGTATGGCGTAGGGCCTCATTTTGCGTCCAAATAAAGCATCAGTTCATCTTGGGAATGACAGATAGAAGTCCTTTACAGTCAGAGGGATTATCAGCCATTCCTCTTCCAGAACAGTGTCCAGAACATGTGATGCTGGAGGAGGAAAACGTTTTCTGACTCGCTCCTCCAAAATACCTCAATAATATTCAGATCTGGTGACTGTGCAGACCATGGGAGATGTTCAACTTCACTTTCTTCTCCATCAAACCCTTCTGTCTCCAGTCTTGCGGTGTGTACTGGTGCGTGATCATGCTGATACACGGTTTGAACATCAGGTGCTCATGATCCTCCAGAATGGTTGGGTAGTCCTCGGCAGTGACGTGTCCATCAGACACAGTCAGGGTCGTCATGATATTGCAGCTCAAACCGTCACTGATCCACCCGTGCTTCACTCTGAAGATAGGCATATAAAGATGTGCAACCTCCAACACTACATTGGCCAGTGTTTCATTTTCATTGTCTAACCCCTGTATGTTGTTACAGTATTATACTGTATACTTAAAAAAGAAAATGTTTGTGCTGCTTTAAAATTTTAAGTTTAGTAAACTTGAAATGTGAACGTGTATAAATCAGATCCATTCACATCCGTAAATATGTCCCAATAACCACCAACGCAGGAAGCAGTTTTGCATAATCCTGTTAATCTAATTGCTATGGCTTGTGGGTGAAGCCCACAGATACTGTACGAGACCCCGACCGAGCGTGATGTCACCTCTTCTGCTTCTGCTTCTCAGCTTGCAGATCGTTCACCTTTAAGTGCTTTCCAATATGTTTGCAGATCAAAAGGCGGTTTCACTAGAGCGGCAATAATCAGCCCTCGCTGCTGGGGGCCGGTGTGTGTGTGTGTGTGTGTGTGTGTTGATGTGGAGGGGATATGCAAAGGGCTTCTGGCATTTCCAAAGATAGCCAGGCTGACATTTCTATTTACTTTGATGTTAATAATCCCTCACAAGTTCCCGAAAGCCAACTGATATTGTGTGTGTATGTGTGTGTGTGTGTGTGTGTGTGTGTGTGTGTGTGTGTGTAAGAATAGGTAGAGTTTGAGGGGATGCCTAGGGGCCAACATTTGTTCATCATTTGAGTGAGTGAATAAAATTCATGATGTTTAAATGCTTATTTTGTGGGTTGAATCTTAAAACGCAGACCGTTTAAATTGTTTTTTGCTGTTGCATCCTTAAAGTATCTTTAACACATTTACACTGTTACTCTCTGCACCTGTGAATTAAAAAGTCAGTGAAAACAAATGTTATTTCTGCTTCACATGACCAGTTATTTTAGTATAGTAATTTTGTTGTTTTTGTAATTTTTATTAGTTTTTTTTAAGTCTATATTTTCATCCATTTTTATTTAAGTTTTTTTAATATATTTTTTAATTTCAATTAACATTTATTTTATTTGAGGTAACGATTTAAAAAAACGTTTTAGTTATCAGTAATAACTCAGCTAAAATATGTTCTAAAAATGTTTAGTTAATGTTCGCATTAACTATTTTATTAAACTAATTAGCATTTAGTAAAATGTTATCTCTGAATGTTCAAAAGTTTTAAATATTTTTTTTTATCATTATCGTTGTCATTCTGCAAATATTATGGGAATGTTACTTTTGAATGTTCTCTGAACAAAAGTTCAAAACAAAATAATGAACCAGTGAGAGTCGATATCAAAAACATCTTGAGGCGGCATGTTTAAAAAAGCACAAGCACGGATGAGATTCGAGAGTGATGTTAGAGGAAAGATTCAGCGATGCATTCAATTCAGGTGTACCATTATGATACTTTAATGGTGCTTTTACAACAAGTTCACTTTAACTGTTTGGAAAAGAGCTCTCTGAACATCCTGCTGAATATCTTCTGTGTTCCACTGAAGAAATAAAGTCATACAGGTTTGGAACAACATGAGGGTGAGTGCATGATAGTAGATGTTTCATTTTGGGTTGAACTAGTGCTTTTAATTAGTCAATAACATTATACCTTCATGTTCTGGTAATATATTGCATGTCTTTCCTGAACAGTGATGCAGTTATTATTTTGGTGGGAGGAATGTTCTTGTGATGCGGCTCGTAACAGATCAGTTGGAACAGGAAATGGAATTGGAATGACATGCCCTGTATTCTCTTTCAGTGGTAAGAGGAAGGGCACAGGGGTGTACGACGGGAACGAGGAGAGAGAGGTTAGCACAACAGCTGGGATTTTGCAGGTGGGCGCTCACACACACACACACACACACATAAACACGCACGCTCGCACACACACACACACACACACACACACACACACACACACACACACACACACACACACACACACACACACACACACACACACACACACACACACACACAAAGACAGTATTCTTCACTGTACGTTACAGGTCACCGATCAGAACTGCATTAATGCTAAATAAAGGGACAATATATACAACTATCAGATTGTAAAATTTGTTTTTACAATCAGAGCTGTGTTGATACTGTTACCTAAAACTAAAGTATTAAAAAATGCTTTTGGTAATTTAAATAAATCCATAAATAAAATATTATATTATATCATATTATATTATATAGACACTGAAGCTGTTTGCTGATCATTCCTGTGATTGTAATGAGGAGGTTTTTGTCTTCTGAGCAGCAGAAACTGTATCCTCCACTCAAACTCTCGCTCCCTGCGGGCTGAAGGAATGACAACCTGCTCCATTTCAGAAGCCCTGGCAGCTTTACACACACACACACACACACACGCACACACACACGCACACACACACACACACACACACACACACACACACACACACACACACACACGCACACAGACACACGCACACACTCACACGCACACGCACACACACACAGACACACACACACACTCACACTCACGCACACACACACACACACACACGCACACACAGACACAAGCACACACTCACACGCACGCATGCACACACACACACACAATGATTTTTATACTGTAAATTTATATTGCCTATAGTTACATATTTTCACATTTTCATAATCTATTCCCCTATAACCCACTCTACCCCTAAAACGCATCACAGAAAACTTTCTGCTATTTTAGATTTTCAAAATAGATCATTCTGTACGATTCTTTCCTCTTTGGGACCAAAAAACAAATCAAGCGCAGCGTCAGTACTGGCAGGTCACGTTAGGCAAGCTCACATCAGCTGACTCTCAGCTGATCTACGTCTACCTATAGGAATATGATGCCTATCACTGTATACATATTGTTGTGTTCAAGTAATACATACAGTATACATATATACAGTTCTAGTTCTGATATTCAGGATGCCTGTTTTACGTTGCACATTCTGAGACTGTGAGGCCACCGTAGGTGCGCTGTTGTGTTGTGGGTTCCGGAAATAAACGAGTGAGTTGATGCATTGAAAGTTGAAACTAGTCGTTATTTTTTATCAACATAACACATATATAAGCTCCTTCAGTATTATCAGCAGCTACTGCGTCTCTCAGGAGCTGTTACCCTCCTCCATCCCCAGCTCCTCCTCTCATCAGTTAGGATGTCACATTCTGATTCCCCAGAATCAGAATAAATTCTCGAATTATGCTGTACTTTAAGATCTTGAAATAATGATATCTGCTAAACATTCATGTTGGTTCTGTTTTGTTTACCCTAAGGGGGGTTATTGCTGCTCTTATCCATGCTCTCATCCATGCTAGGCTGCATGGATGCGCGGGGAGTTCTCGCCCAAATCGGAACCATACCGCCAATCCTAACTGTATGCTAATTGTCAATCGTATTTGACGAAAGTGGTCCTGACAGAAATTACTAGTACGGCCATCTTTGTGGGGTCATTTGGTCCCCATAACGTACAGATTACACCACACACACACACACACACACACACACACACACACACACACACACACACACACACACACACACACACACACACACACACACACACACACACACACACACGCACACACACACACACACACACACACACACACACACACACACACACACACACACACACACACACACACACACACATGTAGAGATACACACAGATGTAAGTGGGCCCTGCATTGTTCAGTGCAGCTGTGTTTATGGCTCCCGGGTGAATCTCCTGTTGGCGTTTAGCGCTTCATTTGACTTGTGAGGGTGTTTAAACACTGCCCTGCTTTCCCTGTCGGCGCTGGCGAGAGCCGCAGACACAAAAATGAATACAATCCATGTGCTGAGAACTACTATTACAATACCTACTATTTAAAGGAACAGTTCACACAGAAATGAAGATTCGGTCATAATTTGCTCTCCCTCATGTTGTTCATTTCTGATGTCTTCTGCAGAACACAACATTTTTTGGTATACCAAAATCGTTTTGAACATTCTACCATTTTGAACTTCTATTGTATGAGAAAATAAATAATTTCTCAAAATATATTCTATTATGTTGCACAGTAGAAAAAGTCATACTGGTTTGGAACGGGACAAGTGAGAGTAAATGATGACACAATTTTTATTTTTGGGTGAACTATACCTTTAAATGAATTATGTGAATTAAAAACTAGCTCTTATTTCATAAATATCAAATACAAAATATTTGCAGTGATTTTGTCACACACACACACACACACACACACACACACACACACACACACACACACACACACACACACACACACACACACACACACACACACACACACACACACACACACACACACACACACACACACACACATTTTTCCAAAAGAGATCAGTTAGTTTTGTGATGTTTTAATACCATCTCTCATTTAAGCTTCAGTATCAAAAAGTTGGCATGCTTGATTCATTTCAGAGAATCAATTGAAACTTTCAGTGAATTGATTCAAAATTCTGATTCAGCAACTCTTTTGTGCCATAATTTGGTGCCAAAACATTTAAACACTATGTTTTAATAGCATCTCTCGTTTAGACTTCAGTAGCAAATAACACTACAAATAAAACTGAATCAGAGCTGTGTTTAATAAGTAAACAGTTTTTATTTTATTCATTTCAGAGACTCAATTCAAACCGTCTGTTTCAATGAATCAATTCAAATCTCTGATTCAGTACTTCTTTTGTGCCAAAAATGAAGTCTCCACATGGTATTTATCATGTATTAAAATGTTTGATCACGCTTGTATGTTGATGTATAGGGCTTTTGTTAAAAAAAAGTCTTATAAAATGGCAAAACAGTTCAACTGTTTTAATTTTAGCTCAAGTGTAACAGTAGAAGCGAATAGGAAGCCACCATGACGATGTGTGTGTATGATGGAAGAAGGATATAATGCCCTTTGACTACTGTAACATTTTCTTCTTTATTTCCCGAAGTTCGCTATCCAACCCTCTGAATGAGACGGTGGAAACACGGAGGAGAAATGAGTATCCAGGCAAGCAGGTAATGGCATGAAGCCCCTGGCCTGGGGTAAGTGAACCTGTCCATGCAAGGATCCGCCGGGCCCTCTGTCAGGCGACCGGGACGGGGCCATGCTTCATTTGAGCTCTGAGAGCAGCTGTCAAACTCAGGTTACAGGATATGATTAAAGCCAGCTGAGATCTCCTCCTACTTCCCATCTTTCCACACATTCACACCGGAACATTCACCGGATCCTCCTCTTTTCTCTTAAAAGCTGGTTTCAGTTCGTTTGGGAGTGATAATTTAAAGTTTACTGGTCTGCTGTACATTAAAACCTTGTCATTTGCCTCAAGTATTTTTCTGTTCACTGCAAAAAAGAATATTTTCAAAATTTTGACTTAGATATAAATAATAAATAACCTGAGAATTGTATAACACTTGTTTTCAGAGAATATCTTAAATTAAACGTATGAACTGATGCAACACATATACAGTTAGTCCACATGGACCGAGCATGCAATGATTCTGTTGTGCGTGTGTGTATAAATCGTCCGTTCGTGTTCATGCATATACTGAGATAAGTATTTGATTCTGGGGAAATGTCCTACGTGTTCACCTTCATTTGACATGCAGCTGTCTGGAGATTTCATAAAGCAAAGCCGACGCTGCTGAATTCCTGATGCAATATAATTCCCTACGTCTGACACTTACATGCTGTATAAAATTTGTGTAAAACAGAGAATGTGTGGGATCAGTGTCCAGTTACACAAAGAACATCAGAAACGTCCATCCGTCCACCTTCAGTTGTTGTCCAGATGCCTGGTGAAGAACCTCAGTGTTCGTCCAATAAACCACAGGTTCAAAGCCACTAGACTGACTCTACAAAACATTCACCATTAACACAATAGTTTACTTAATTCTAGTCAAGTTCATTGTCATTCCAGAAAGTGTCATTTAGGTTTAATTAAATTGGATGGATGACGTGCAAAACCGACAGTGATCGACAGGAGTGTTTTGATGGCATGTATCCGCAGCTAATGATCTCCACTGCAGTTCTGCTCCCTGATTCGACACGTACAGCGTTTCAGATGAAGTTTCCCTCCCCCAAACAAGCTTACGAAATCGGCCAACTGGAGTTTCAGCTGTCGCAGCGCTGGGAATCAGAGATGAATGGGAATATGAAATGCAGCACAGTGGGCCTTTAGTGTGCCCATGTATTTACTCTTGTAATTATTAATATGGGGCTGGGAGTAAATAAACTAAAGTCAGTCAGTGTGATGCAGCACAAGTTAATCTTCACAGTAAAAGGCATCTCTGAGTGTCATAACATGCTGGGTCATACTGGATGGTATGTGTTTTCATAGCTTATGTTTGAACTAAACTAAAGAGCTAGTGATTATTTTCAGTGGCTTATGCTGATAAAGCACTGTAGCAGATAGCTGAGATACACTGCCCAGCCAAAACAAAGTCGCTGCTTGGATTTAAATAGGAAAATGCTTAAGATTCTATGATTGGATCATTGTTGTGGTGATTATTATGTTTCTAGCAAGTTATATATTTGGCAACAGTTCTTCTAACCCTTATTGATTGAGTGTGTAACTTTTCATTTCTTAAACAATCTTGTAGGAAGACACATCATGTCCATATTCCAGGATGACAATGTCAAGATTCATCAGGATGTGAAAGAATGGTTGAGAGGAGCATGAAGAATAATTTTCACTCATGAATCGGCTCATGAAAAGAACTGAAAAGCTACTCACTCCATCAATTAGGGTTAGAAGAACTGTTGCCAGACATAGAACACAATAGAAACATAATAATCAATGCAATAATGATCCAATTATAGACATTTAAATCCAAACAGCAATTTGTTGGTCGGGCAGTGTATATAATACAACTTAAAGTCAATCTGAAATCAAAATTGCCCATATTTACTCAATGCCCATATTGTGAATGATTCATTTGTGCACATTATTCCGAATAATTAATTTTTATTTTATTTTTATTTAATTCAATCACAGAGATTCAAAGATCTGCAGTTTTCTGTTCAAACCAACCTGGTTGCAGGTCCACTGGTTTGGGTTTTTGCACATTTGCACATTATGGGTTTTCTTATGAACTTATGCAACCCACATCACAATATGCATACAGTTTACCCGCACGAGATAACATGTTTGATTCAACTTTCTTTGACTTGCAGCTTCTTGGGGATTTCATGTAATAAAAACGACCGTGGCTGAAAGAAAATCGCACATCAAAGTATTTCTGATGCAATCTAATTCTCTAAGTCTGACTCTTATACTGTGAAAATTTTGAGTAAACCAGAGAAGTTTGTTCACCTTTTTCTGTTGTTCTCTGTTCCAGTTACCCAAAGAACAACAGGACTTCTTTCCATCCACCTTCAGTTGTTGTGCAGATGTCATTCCACAAGGTAGGTGCTCTTCAAAAATGACAGCATTATAAGGACACACTGTGAGTAATAGAATTACTTCACTGTAAAAAAAAATATTTATACTAAGAAGACTTCATACTGCACAGATCTGTCCTGTCTAGTTCACTTCATGTGCTTGATTCCAATGCATATACTGTATGCATGAATTGATCAAATGCATACCTTAAATTCCAATTTGGTGTAAAAATGTCTTGTCTACCTGATAGTCTGATCATAGATTATCACAGCTTATATTACTTTGTTTATATGTCACATTTTAGAAGACTTCACACATTGCAGTATGGGATACAGTATTCTGTGCAGTGTGCTTTGTTGCATATTGCACATATCCGACAAATGTTATCCTGGTTTTCCGTTTATACAAAAAATATGCCAATCTGTGCACAGGTATGTATACTGCAGAAATAGTAATATATTATGTCTTTGTCTCTGTAATAGAAATGCAGCTTGTAGGAAGAACACAAGCAAACTCTGAGAACTATAGTCATGGGTCTCTCCTCAGATATACTGTTGTCTCTGGCCCGTAGACTTCTGGGAATGCACACGTCTTTCATCACGCCCTGTAATGACAAGCATGTCAACCTGGCAAAAGATGGATGTTTTTCCATGAGGGTATGGGGGGCGAACTTCCGGACTTTGTTTCATTGCGCCCTCTCTCTGCTCTGTAATGGAGCAGGGCTTGTGTTCTGGCCCACGTGCAGTAATCTGTGTTCTGACAGAACCGGAGACACGGCCCATGGGAGGAAGTTGTCTCAAGTTCATTGCTACTCGCTGATGAAAACCAACTTCTGACACCCCTAATAAGCTGGAGAAATCTGTACGCTCATTATGATGAATATCCTTGGGTAGATGTACATTTCTGTCCATGCTGTCTTCTGACTTCAGCGTAATTAGCACCCAACCCGTCATGTTAGTGATGATCTGAGAGCAGGAGTGTGTGTTGCTGTTGCACCAGAGCAGGTCATTATCAAAAAAATATAAGAGAGTTAAACTGGGGAAAGCAAGCTATGGCGAAGGGAATTTTCTCTTTCGTCTTACCAGTGTGCCTCTCCTTGTGAATCAAGTTTTGAATTTTATGTGGTGAAAATTTTGCACTTTTCCCCCAATATCCTTCTTAAATTGCCCTGGTTTCCAATCAGAGGATGCATCATTTCAACCAAACACTCAGTGTAGCAGATTCGTTTACATTTATTAATTTAGCATTTATATTTAAAATGATTAATGCAAGAAGCAAAATACAGTGATAATCAAGGCATGTTTCGCACAATGCTTTTCACTAAATGAACACAAATGAAGACTCATACAATCATTTATATGGTTTATACATTAATAT
Source organism: Meda fulgida (assembly GCA_030578275.1). Taxonomy (NCBI): domain Eukaryota; kingdom Metazoa; phylum Chordata; class Actinopteri; order Cypriniformes; family Leuciscidae; genus Meda; species Meda fulgida. The sequence continues at coordinate 4,299,240 of CM060631.1, read as the reverse complement.
AAAATACATAGTCAGAAACAGCATATATTTTTGAAGAATTTTTAACACATTTTAATAGGCTACATGAAAAGTGCCACACGGAAACTTTCGTTTATGAGCGATGACCATAGACTGTAAAAAAAGAAGGCGATGACGCACGAAACGATACGAGACAAGGAAGAAATGGGTCGATCAGAATCAATCAGTTAATTTCATGTTCTTTAGGAAACTTAATGGACAAATAAAAGGCAGTTAAAATCGTCATAATATTCACAATATTTCTTGATTTTATCTCCAGCTAAATTTATTTTGAATAGGCCTACATTGTTGTTGTAATATTGGCCAGCCGGGTCACGTGATGAAGGACAAGGCGGCAAGCCCGGTGTTGTGCCGAATTTCGACCCCCTGCCAAATTATTATATATTATTATATAGCGCGTGCTGCAAGTAGACGTTGTATTTTAAATCTTAGTTATTTATTTCCTTTTTTTTGGTAACATAATCTCAAAATCGCTGCATCATAACAAGTGGCCACGAGATCCACTCTCGAGTTCAAGAGAGCGTCACGTTTGAACGGAGCGTGTACACGTCATCCTTCCTGTCAGTCTGTCGTCTTTCAATCTCCTTGTCATCTGTTTGTAAGTAACGTTAAACGTTAAAATTATGGTTCATACGCGGCAATTTTTAAGCATTGGTAGCCTATAAACCTCATCGCTGCTGAATATTTGGCATTACAGCAAAATCATACCTATGAATAATATTTAGCTACTTGGGAATGTGTGAGTTGTTGTCTGTTGTGAATGTGATTAAATGCAGTGTTATCCGATTCACCAACAAATGTGATTTGTGATTCATCATGAACGAATGACTCTTATGAGAATATGAGCTCTTCTTTGTAGTGATTCAAAAACAAGAAGCGCGAGCAGTAGTACGATTCACGAACAAATGACTCTTATGAGCTGACTTTTTTTTAGGGAATGAAAAACATACATGAACAGTGTAATCTGATTCATAAACAAATGACTCATATGATTGTTCATATGACAATGTGAAATTAAAAATACATATTTGATGGTTTTATTGTAATAATTATTGTATATATACAATAATTATTACAATAAAACCATCAAATATGTATTATATATAATAATTATGAGAGAGAGCAAGCGCAAATCCAGGCAGTGGCCTGAGAGAGTGCCATGCCCTGCTGATAATTATTGCATAATTATTATTAGGGTCGAGAACGGTTCCATTTTAGAACCGGTTCTGAATTTCCAAGAACTGTGGTTTTGATAAGACATGTGCATTTCGATTCCACTTATCGATTCCTTTGTGTTCATTTTAATATGACTTTAAACCATTCAAGTGCAAGAAGACCCACATGCTGTTTTCTGTGCTGCGCACACATCCAGTGCACACAGAAAGCTGCCTCTCATACTGTATAACGCGATACTTAAAGGTACACTATGTAGGAATTCCGTTTTTTTTCAAACAGCAACCCCGAGAGTCGCTGTGGAGTACTTGTACTGTCGTAAATAGCACTCTCGCAGAGATGGCTCTGCACTAATGGCCTGATCCTCTCAGGCCCGGTTCTACGGGGTTGCTAGAGGGTGCTAAGCACCCTCAAACAAAAGTGAAAGCACCCTCAGATGAAAATTGAAATTATTAATAGCACACATGTAAACGAGATTTCGCCGACAATAGAATCACAGACGGATTTCACACACATACAAAATAAATCCATTAACACGATTTTTCAAATCAGAATTTATTTAATTATGCTTTCATGTTTAATGCATGTGATTGGTTGTGTCCTTTTGCGATCGTGATACGCATAGGTGAAGCTGTCTCTTAAATTGCCCGCTTTGCTTGCGTGTGTGCGTCCCACACAGGAAATTAGTTCGCTGACTTTCTTAGACGGGGCTTTAGGTAGCCTAAAAATATGAATTGTCCATTTTTTCATCATGGACATAAGATATTGGCTCAAGAAAGCTCAAACCTCTAGTACATCACAAGATGAAATGACACCGCCTGCCGATGACAGCAGCGAACCCCGCCCTACAACCTCACTCTCACCGCTTGACACCCCTGCAAACACCGGCGACAAACCTAGTGTCGCGGCCGATGGCGGCGTCGCCGAGTGACCTTAATCTTTAAATCAGCTGTTTCGTTCAAAAGGACTGATTCATTGTCGTCAGAAACTAAATCTTTAAAATGTAAGTTACTTATATTAACTTCATCAACTCGTACAGGGCATTCCCCCCTACTTTGAATTTTGACCATTCTAACTGCATTTAAACCATGCAGTAAATCACTCTAAATGCATTTACTATTTTCAGACTGATGACGATTGGGAGCCATTTCCAATGTTTATGTAAGCAGGAAGCACCCTCACTATTTTCAGAAGCACCCTCAGTGATTTGGTTCTAGAACCGGGCCTGGATCCTCTCCCCCTGTATACCGGTACCCGTTCAGTACGATGGAAGCTGTAACGAGTGGAAATAAGGTGTGGCCCCTTTAAGAACTGCACGCGCGCCCTGTTGAACTGTCTGCAGTCTGTATTGTACGTGCGCCTCGAACACCACATGTATACGGCACCGGGTTATTTATGTTTGATGCTCATTTTATCTGAATTTTATCAGATCTTTTTTGCCGTAAAGCAATTTGTTACATCTCGAGACCTGATATCACTCAACACTTCCTGATGCTGCAGCCGGCTCAGAGTTGTGTGTTTTTTCTGCTCACAGTTCACAGTTCTCTTCCGTGTCTTCTTGGACTTGAACAGACAAATACACACAAAAATATGTCAAAATATCCTCGTAAACACAGTCGTATATGTCTTAAGTTGAGTGAACGTACACAGCTGACAAAGAAAACACATGTCACATGTGTAACGGTATAATGGATCCGTGCAGCTCTCAAAGTGACAGCAGCCTAATATTCCTGCTGCAGTCTCTATTATAACATTAATCAAACAAACAAAAGACAAAGAGAAAATTCACATGTTCTTGACTGAATAACTTTTGTAACTATATTTGTAATGTAGGCAATATTTTATTTATAAAGTACAGTGTTATTTTACATTTTATTATAGTTTATGTACCTAAATACCTGAAAATCTTAAAACAATGTTTATTACAATCGTAATTGTTCAGTTGTATTTATTTGTCCTAAATATTTGTATTTATTTGTTCTTTTTTAATTACTGTTTACTTGTCTTTAATAATGCTTAAAATGTATATTAGCTCGGCTAGTTGTTTTTGCTACGTTTTAATTATTTAATTTTTTACCATAGGCAAACGTTCCTTGTATTAGTGTTCTTTAGCCCTGGGGTTCCCAAACTTTTCCATAAGACCCCCCAAATACTAGGTTCTGGCCAATGCCCCCTTTTGCAGGATGTGTTATTGAACCCATCGACAATTCTATGGCAAATGAAGAAATAAATAAATAAATAAAGCATAGGTGAACATCAGATTATGTAATTGTGTTTGATACCAGCCTATCAGAAAGATAATAGAGCAGATTTAGATATTTCATCGAGTTTGACATGCCGATACAGATTTTAGCCGAATACGATTTCATATTTTCTAACCACTCTACAGCACACACAAATATTTATTTTCTATTTATTTATTTTTATATAAAACATCATATAGTTTTACCCAAACTGAATAATTAAGACGTTATTTTTTATAAATATCTTTAAATAGTCTTAAAACACACTAGACATGCAAATTATGTGCATTTTAGGCACTTTTTGTGTGAAATCATATTTATTTTGTCCATCAAAAGTGTGCTTTCACTTTAATTGAGCGTGAGCTGTGTAGAAAAATAGACTCGGCGCCGAACCCGCTTCACTCTCGCGCTCCTGCTCGCGGCGTGAATGCACTCATAGATTAACACGCACGCCGGAAAAATACGCGCCGATCTCGCTTGCGATCTGAAACGGCCGTAATTCACGAGGTTTCCTACATGTGCGTTCCGTGTGCACGTGTGATGCTGATGTTGCGCGATGTTAATCATGCGGCGCCCCAGTGCAATTTGAACGGCATAAAATCGGCATATGTCAGACTGACGGCCGGTCGCCGATCACGTGAAAATCATCCAATTCCGGTCACCAGCCGATCAATCGGTGCATCTCTAAAAGATTAGCATTACAAGTATAATGTTCAGATAGGCTGATGCAACACATTTTTATAATGCCATTTCATAACAATACTCATAATAATATAAATATTTTTTTTACTTTTTTTCCCGCTTTATTTTTCTTCTTCCAACTTGCTGCGGCCCCCACTTTGAAAAACCCTGCTTTAGCCAGTTGTTCATGGTATTCAGCTACAATGAAATGTTTTGTAATAAGACTTAGAATAAATGTGAATGATATCTAAGTTTTTATTAGAATTTAAATTAATAATCGATAAGCAGAATCAGAATTCGATACATAAAACCTAATTATTATATGCAATAATGTTATATATGATAATAGATTAATACAATTTACATAAACATAAGCTTTCCTTTTTTGAAGTTTTTACTGGTGTTTGACATTTTAAATTTCTGTTATATTTAGTGTTGTGTTTAGTCATTGCTAAAAGTCTTTTTGTCTATGTGAATGTTCACCATTAATTTAAAGTGTTTTGGGACAAGCACTGAGAGGTAGTCAGGTCGCACTTGTGATGAAATCAGTCGGAGTGCTTGGAAATTGCAAGACAAGCATCTCAGCACACGCAATAGCAGTAACAAGCCTGGATTTCCGTAGGTGTCCATTTGATAATGGGCTGTGTTGAAAGATGGGATCCAGTTAAAGTTGAAGCAATATATCTTGGGCGAGAGCGTACAAGCTAAAATAATGAGACCATAACAAAACACTCTGTCTCTGCTGGCTGAAGAGAAAAGCCCTCGGGCGTCTCTCCAAACGCTGGAGATGGTTTTCATGTGGCCTGTTCCGGGACAAAAGAAGAACAAGGTCGTCTTTTTTAGCGTGTGTTGAAGATCCCGATTGGAATACTTTAACCTCTGAATGTCCTTCCTCTTCACCTTTCCCAAGTCTTCAAACGATTGGCACGGAAGTTAGTCGTAACTCATTCGCGGCAGCTGCAAAGGCATTGGTGCTGCTGCCGAGTTTGTCTCTGAGGACACGGCATTATGACAAGGTTCTCCAGTTTCACATCGCACAGATTCTCCAGGGAGACGCACCGCTCCTGTGGGAGTCACCTGATGCAAACCCCTCTCTAAAGTGCTGGTTTATGTTCCAGAGAAAAGAGGCATCCAGGCCCTGCTTCACTTAGATGCCTTTGCCTTTGAGTTGGGAATTAACTGTTGGGAAGGATGGGTTTATTATTGTGACACTGCCTCCAGGCATGTGAAGGGTTTGTTTTTATTTTCAAGACTCAGTCAAAGAGTGTATGCGATTTTCTATGTAAGAAAGGTTTTTGTTCTCCTTACAAAGACAATATTGAGAAATCCCTTCGGAATCTGGAGTTTTGCAGTGGCGTCTCGCTGAAATATCAGGATTGTTCAATTCATTTTAGGGGATTATTAATCTGCACTTCTACATACAAATGCATTCACATATTTTGCATGGTCTCACAAGTTAAAAGTAGTTTAGCTTGTGCCTCTATTTTTTGCATTTTTCATTCCACCGCCTGTGCCTGCGCAGCTCTTACACAGCAGAAACAGTGTAAGGGGGGTGCAGTGTAACAGTGTAACAGTGTAACAGTGTAAACAGTGTAAACAGTGTAAATACATGTTATGCACATTAATTTGCATGTGCATTACATGTATTTCAAACTTCTGCGCATGTGAAATCCGAATTAAATTTCATTCCGATCAAGGTGTTTTCGTTAGGCTATTCAGTCTAATTGAGACATCAATCTGATTACTAACCGATTTGGTTGCATGTAAAACGCAGCTTTCTGCCCTCTGGAATGATTTTACAGATAAAATGTTTGTATATTATTTTAGTGTTTTTTTTTTTTTGTCTTTTCATTTACTTTTAATTTATTGTGTTAGAAAGTGTTAAGAAATGTTTTTTAGCAGTCTTTTACAAATAAGGCAATCTCATAATGCATTGCAGCAGTATTCTTGTATTCTTTCGATACAAAAATCTGTAATTTGCTTAGTATTCAAGATTCATGTTGGGAATCAAGAGCATATATATTTTAAGTAATATACTGTATGAAATCGAATGATTTCATGACGTTCATTTCAATGAATAGGTCAAACATGTTCTAATGTAACATGCACATAATTCATGTTATGTATTATTGTATGTATTTGTATGTGTTATTATGTATTTATGTATTTATGTATTACATAATGCTGTAATAAAATAGTCTGACAAAAAAGCCGGTGCCTTTATTCTGTGTACTCGTTAATTCAAGCTACTTAAATTGAGTTATTCCCCTTGTTTTTTTTTTTGTTTTTTTTGGGGGGGGGGGGGGGTAAATGTACATTTACATTTTTTGTAAATGTATGTCTATTTTGTCTTTGTACATGTGTGTGTATATACATATATATACATATTTTCTTTTGACTGCTTGTTAAGATTTTGAAATGCTTAATATGTTGTTGTTCTTTTTCCTTCAATAAACATTTGATCATAAAAAAAAAAAACGGTTCCAGCACTGAATCTACAGCGTTATGGCAAAAGAAATTATGAGAATGATCCCTCACTCCAAACAGAGCCCTTGCGTATCATAATGTGGCCGTTTGAAACGCACTTGGCGAAGGGATCAATAAAAGACAACGTCATTTTCTCATTGTCTTCACCTCGAATGTTACATGGAAATGCAGCATGGCATTCATCATCCCATTTGCTGTTCTTACAACAGGAATTTCTCATTGCTATTAATATAATTGTTGCCAATAAACATAAATTTTATAATGACGTTTTTAAAATGTGTGATTGTGATCCCTATCCCTCTTGAAAACTTGCCGTCTATTCTGCATGTAGTCACTAACGTATCTAATATTACACATATTTTTACCTATGAAACTTGATTAAATGTCATATGAAATGAATGACAAAAATGTGTGTAATATATCAGAAACAAAATAACTTATTCTGTTTATATAACTCAAACTCTCCCGCCAGCTTTAAAATAAATCGCCACCCAGGGTCACATGACCATAAACAATAAAATTGCTTCCTTGAAGTGACCATTGTACCCTTTGCTAATGGACTTGTGGAAGGGCACTTCGTGAAGGGATTCAATTGTTTACTTCTGTTTGGAACGCCTTTACAAATTGGAATGCCCTTCCTGAAGTTCCCAGGAGCAAAAACATATTTTACATTTGAATTGAATGTGATGAGAGGGAAAAAAGTCTGAGCACTTCGAAATAATACAAAGACTATACACAACTCCTTTTCTATTGTAATGTCCTCGCTAGTTGCACGCAACACAAACATAAAGCATGGGATACACAAATGATTGACTCTTATGAACCGGTTCTTGTCAAACATTTTCATTGGTCTTAGAGTAACCAGAAAAGTTACATTTCTGATGATTCCCATCCCTATTCACAGCCTCCTCTTTTTCTTCTCTCTCTTCTCTTTTCCCTCCAGTTATTTCATCATGTATTTATCAGGGCAGCAGTATAATGAGCACTTGTCTCTCGTTGCTGTCTCTGAAATCCCCAGTAAAATCAGTCATCCATCAGTCAGCGCACGACACTCACTGTACAAAACCTCCCATTAGCAACACAAAATATTTATGCTCTTACAAGTTAATCCAGAGCTCGTATAATCTCATAATAACTGTATTTGAAGACTCTCCCATTCATTTGTGTTTTGCACGTATGCGCTGCTTTCAAGGAGTGCTTTGCGTGTTCTGAGAATCCAGTTTAATCCTCGCTTCGGCGAGCGTTCAGTGAAGCATGTCTGTTTGACCACAGAGTTTAGCTGTGTGAATACAATCCGGTGTCATACCCCTGGAGCCGATTGGGATGTCAGTTCAAAAATGCATTGCATTATCTTGCATAGTCTTTCTTTATTTAAATAGCATATTTTATTTAATGTAATTTCTTTAACATTTGAGTCTTAAAATCATTGGTTGCGTTAATAGCATACTCTCTGCTACTTCTTAGGAAAAAGTCATTACTATAAGTAATTTACCAAAGTATATTCTAAATAGTTCCATATGTATGTTTGAATTCACAGTATGTATATATGTATTCTGTGAATTCGAACATACTACACTTTTAATAAACTGTTTTTCACCTACTACTGTATATAGAAAGGAGGTATGTGTTTTCGGATGGCGTCATGGGCCTAAAGTGAAATCCAGGTTAAAGCATTAACATATGACTCACACAGTCATTAATTCAATAAAATCCAATTCGAAACCATGAGTCAGCATTGACTGGTGCTGCATATGTAGTTCAATACATTATTTGATGGTTTCTTAAAAATACTGAAAGACTTAAGTTAAAGAACCATTATCATTAAGTTCAAGAATTGTTACTTGTGATTCTCATCCCTTCTCCTTGAGTCTTTCCTAGTAGTAGTATACTGATATTAATGAGGCCAAAATTACAGCGTGCAAAGAGTGTTTTGGAGCAAACAGTTGAACTCTCAGCCTTTGTTTCTTTCTGCTTTCTCTGTTATTTTAAGCTGACAGGGTGGAAAGTTAAGCTTTAGCTCAGAGGCTGATCAGAAATCAGCACGACACCGCGAGTGGAGTGGTGCAGTCGCCACATTAAAAATGAATGTCTTCTAGCACTAGGCCTCAATGAGACCAATTTAATTTTTCTGTGCTAATTCTCTTGGAGTCTCTCCTCAAGCTTGGTAAAATGGAGTACACACATTTTCACCTTGAAGATGTGAGGGTTTGCTGTGATGTCTTTGAAGTTTTCAGAGAAACACAATGGTGTTTTCAGAATTGCACATTGCATGCCTGATTACAAGCTTTAATTCCCACCACAATATCTAAAGGTATCCCTGATGTCAACTGCTGGCTAAATCAGAATAGAGCAAGTGAATGAATTATTAAAGCAGAAATTGATCAGTACTGATGCACATTTCTCACACAGAAACTTTAGTCTGACTTTGAGGAAGGTTTTTTGCTCATACTGTATGTGTCTCGGAGGTTAATCCTGTTTTTTGTCTGTTTTTAGATGAATGGGCTCAAATTACTTTGGCAATTGCACATTTTCCATGTGCTATCTTGTTGCACAATGAGTGTGATTAAACCTTTGTAGTGTAAATTGTGACTTGTGTGAATTTCCAGGGAACTTTTAATATGATACTTTATATTAAACACGAAATATGTCCTGTAAACTCATATCATGGTTACAGAAAAGAGTCCACAGGACTATGCACCAAATGTGTAATTATGGATGTTTACATGCAGCAATCTCTGGGTGTGGGGAATTCTTTTGGAAAAGAAATGGCATGTGGTTTGTTCTGTGGTAGATCACATGAACATGAAGTATGCAGACATGCATATTAAGTATGCAGGTGGCTTGCAAATGTTCTTGCTTTTGGAATTCTTGGGCTTTTTTTAACCAAAGAGATACAACCACAACACATCACTTTCGCTTACACACTGCTTAAGTACTAATTAGTTTAGCTAAATGTAGTTCAGGATCACAGCCTAAATAAAGAGCACAAGTCCGTCAGCTTGCATTTTAAATGAGTTTGTGTCTGTAAATGCAAGTGACTTGCATCCTTTTATCATAGATGATCAATGTGCAGATCTGAGTATTAAAATTCAGATGTTTTTGAATGTCTAAATTATAATGGGAGGTACATAGTCATTTTGATTTATAGAAGATGAAGAGTCTGCTTGAACTAAAATAACCAATTTTCTCTTTTTTTAATCCATTTCAGATGATTGGAGGGATTTTTCTGGTGCAGACGGATTCAGTCCGGTTCTCTGCAGCCTTGGGCAAGTACCTATACGCCAGTCTAGATCTGTCTATATAAACCACATCTCATAAGCCACTGGCATCATTCTCACAGGCAGCAAATTACTTTTCTGCCACTCTACCGCTCACTCTTAGGCAGCCAAGGACGTTTTCTGAAGGCAAAAGAATGAGGTGAGGCTTTTATTCAGTGAGGTTTGAGTGTATGAACATTTCATTTGGTTCGTTTCACCATTGCAACACCACAGAATATGTGCGGTGAGTCGCCAAGAACCATGTCCAGAATAAATAGTTGCTTAATAGTCTTGTCTTCGTGTTGCGTGTGGTCATAAACGTTTTTAAAATCAGTTCGAGGTGGTCTTGGCTTTCTGTTAATGCGCCTTTCAGGGATCACATTTCCCAAGAAATTTTATAATATTCCCTTTTTGCCTAGCATGTTGGGTATTTCCTATTAATCTGATTCATTTAACTGTATAAGCATGCTCTTTTGTGTTTTAGCTTGTTAACTTACTACACTAATGTTGAATGCATTCAGATTTGACAACAAACTCATAGTAAAGGTCTTAATAAGAAAGACATAGGATAAATACTATTATTATTAACCCTTCAAAGACTCATAAAATAATTGAAATAATGAAATAATTATCAGTAAAATCGTTTTTTAATGAAACAGTTTATTGAACCTTTAGACAAAATATTTTGTCTTTTCCGCTTGAATGATTTAAAACCACATAAAAATATGTGTACAGGAATCGATAAGTGGAATAAAAATTTTAATTTTACGATGAGGGTCCGATTCCTGACCCTAAGAATTGGAATCAACCAGAATTGGAATTATGGACATTTTCAGTCCAAACTGAGCAAAAATATGCAATTTGGTGCAGTTGCTGATATTAATATGGCCAAAAGTAAGATGAAATTCTGATGTAATGTAAATCAATGAGGTCTTTATAACAGTACAGCAAACTACTTCTATAAAATGCATATAAATATCAGATTTCACAGCAAAAACACACATGAATCACAAGCTGAAGGTGGGCGTTTGTACAATGATACTAAAATGCCTTTTACTCACTTACGTTGATCATTTAGAGGCCTTAGAAATTTGCATATCAAATATGAAACAGTTTGAAACAGCAGAAGAACTAACAATATTTTTTTATTATTTTTTTTTTATTTTTTTTAGCTTTTCGTAAACAGGGAAACATTGATAACCATCACAATATGTTCTACAATAAGTGTCAGAAACAAAACCTCCCCCCTGCCCTCATTCATAGATGTTAATAAATACACGTCATACATATTGTAAATGTTTTTTTTAAGCCCGTGAAGAACATGCATTCCAGATCTGATATAGTGGGCGTAACAAACTTTTAATGCACCAGTAAGGTGCGTTATTAAATGAGAAGACACCCATCAGTCGTGTGACAGTTCTGGTTCAGTCTGTCAGCAGAGATCTGTATCTGAGCCCAGAGGTTAAGCTGTCAACAACGATCTCTCTTTCCTGTGTGTGTGTGTGTGTGTGTGTGTGTGTGTAAAGGAAAGAAACCTGCCCGGCAAGACCTGGCTCCTCCGTGTCTCACGCTCTGCTCACAGGGAATTCTAGCGAGCTCAGATTGTTATCAAATCCTGTCGGTCAGCCAGGATTCCCTTCACTGCCAGAGCGGAGAGAAGGGTGAGCCAACGTGCCGACAGATCGCTTCCTTTCTATCTGTTCTGCTGTTTGATCTGCAGGAAGCATGGCAGCATTTTTCCGACCTGTCACTGACGGTTTTAACATGTCGGGAGTTTCATAGCCACGGCAGGACGCCATTAAGCGCTCGTTCCGGTGTTATTTGCACGACAAAAGGATCTGACGGCTGTTTTTTTGTCTGAGACAGTAAGGTACAAAGCAGCCCTGTTGGACTAATGCATCAGGGCTGTCATAAACGGCTCGTAGTAAAGAAGAGAAAACATCCCTTTCAAGTGCACTTACACCACCAGCTGTGATTCACTTGATCTGGAAACATTCTTACTCGGATTGTTGTTCACTTCCAACCGAATGAGATTAATGCAACACACCTTTTTTACTTGACACTGCTCATAAACCCTGTTTCTTAATTACAGTGCAGTTAGAATGTCCAGACCAGTCTCAGTTCCTAGTGTTGGGTCCGATTCCACCTTTGTCGAGTCAGAGTCAAGTCCAAGTCCTTAACAATCGAGTCCGAGTCCAAATCCGAGTCCACCTTTGTCGAGTCCAAGTCCGAGTCCAAAGAGGGCCGAGTCGGACTTGAGTCAGAGTCCTTAACATCCGAGTCCGAGTCGAGTCCAGCCGAGTCCACAAAGATTTAAATGATTTGAAATTGACCTTTCACAAAGACCCGCCCCTCTTAGTTACTGTTGCTACGTCCGACAAGCCGTTCCGCTCTCACTCCAAATGTTCTCACACAGTGAAAAATATATTGCCGAGCAAAGAGGACACTGAATATGCGCCAACATACAAGACAGAGCAGCCTACTTTTGGTATGAAATAAAGTCTCATCTTTTACATTTTTATAATTATTATGAAATTCAAACAATAAATCCTGTTTTGTGGTGCTTTAATGTGTAGGCCTCAGTTCAAGCAGCACATGAACTGATAATCTCTTAGTTATAGCACAAATTAAACATGAATGAAAATCAGAACTGCAAAAAGATATCAATACACACGATTTTTCAAGTTCAAGTCCACTGACTTTAATCCACTAACTGATTTGGTTTGTCGGACAAAAATGGCGGTATCTGCATTATGATTGGTCAGATCGCCTGTCAATCAAATTCCGGCGAAAGGTCTCAACACTGAGCTCTTAAATTAATATTTTAAACCTTACAAAATGATTGCAATGTATATTCAAAGTCATACGTTTACCTATTGTACATCTTTCAGAATCTGCAAGGTAATGCTCGAGAATGCAACACGATGCATTAAGAGCCAGGGGTAAACTTTTGAGCAAATGGTGATGTTTAAAGTTTTCTTATTTTGTTTTACATGCTAATATCTTTTTTAGCCTCTGAAGGGCAGGACTAAATTAATATAAATTTTCAACAAAATAAGAACAATTTACATCCAGTTTCATCCTTAATGGACTTCTTGAGCATCACTAAGTGTTTGCAGGGTTTGTAATAGTTGTGTTTGAGTCCCTCAGTTGTCACCAGTGCGAAAAGATGGATCTCACAATCATAGTCATTGTTAGTAAGGAGTCAAATATGCAGAAGATGCTGGAAAAGCAAATAATGTGCAGGAGCTGGAGGATTTTTCCTCATGAACAACCATTAAAAAAAAAACAGTTTACAAGATAAATTACTTGATTGTAATATTGTGTGTCAGGTAATGATATTTACAATCAAGTAATTTGTCTTGTATTTTGTGTTTGTAATTTGTCTCGTGGACTAGGCTATTAAACATCTGTTATGTGAAAAAGCTTTTTCAGTGCAGTACTAAATAGAAACAATGTTTTTATGATCCTACTTATTAATAAATAAATAAAAATTCCATTTTGGAGATTTTGAAAGGTGTATGTAAACTTGTGACTAAAGTGTAAATGTAACAAAAATCATTAAATTATTAGACCAAAATGTTGCTATGGTTATCACTTTCTCATGTTGCTATGGTTACTATGTCAATCATCGCAATTTCAAGACTCACAGGACTAAAATTTAGCGGATTCACTCCCACATTTAAATGCATTTATCACTCTTTATAATTTACAGTGTGAACGTAACCACTGGTCCTCTAGAAGCACGAAAAACAAAACTATTATTTAGATTGTCGATAGCGCTCCCTCGATAGATGTCGATAGAGTCGCATGTTGACTCTAAAATGCCTCTGATTTGCCTCTGTGATTGGCTAATTCTCAACGCGGAAACAACACAAGTAGATTGGTTTCGTTTTTGAATAATATTGTGTCCTCTTGTGCCCGGACTCGACTGGTCTCGGACATTTTTATGAGTTTAAAATGTCAGAGTCCGCGTCAAGTCCGAGTACAAATTCATCCGAGTGCGTGACAAGTCCGAGTTCATTCAAAATTGGACTCGAGTCCGGACTCGAGTCCGAGTCCGAGTACCCCAACTCTATCAGTTCCTGAAGGAGTTCCCCAGTGCCCCAACAATTCACTAAAACATGTAAATATGTCCTGAATAACCTGTTAGGATCACTGATGTCAAATTAAGTTCTTAGTCTGTTTCTAGCTGGTGTTTCTGGTCTTGTTTGAGGTTCTATCGTTTAAAAATGTGCAATTAATAGTATTTTTAAAAAATGTCTCTTTTGCTCACCAAGACTGCATTTATTTGATAAAAAATACAGTAAAAACTGTAATATTGTGAAATATTTTTACTATTTAAAATAACTGTTTTCTATTTGAATATATTTTAAAGCTGCAGTCCGTAACTTTTTTGGGTTAAAAATTATGAGCAAGTACATAACTAGCCAGTGTTAAAAACTATCTGCTTGCCGTAGCTCTATTCAAAACGGTAAGCTTGTAATAATGTTTTTAATTTCAGTGGTACTGGTGGATTTCCAAGTTTTCGAACAGAGATGGCGACAAAGAGGGAAAGCTACGGACTGCAGCTTTAAATAATAATTTATTCCTGTAATCAAAGCTGAATTTTCAGCATCATTACTCAAGTTTAGAGTCATAAGATCCTTCAGAAATTATTTTTAATATGCTTATTTGCTGCTCAAGAAACATTTATTATTTTTATTATTATTATCAAAGAAAATTGAAAACAGTTTTTGCTGCTTCATATTTTTTGCAAACCAGTGTACTTTTCCAGGATTATTTTGATAAATAGAAATTTCAAAAGTACAGCATTTATTTGAAATAGAAATCTTTTGTTACATTATACATGACTGTACTGTCACTTTTGATCAATTTATACATACCTGCTGTATAAAAGTATTAATTTCTTTAAAAATAAAAGGTCTTACTGACCCCAAACTTTTGAACGGTAGTATACTTTCATTGTAACACAGCAGTTTTGTGTCAGTGGCCCATAGCAACAACTTTACTTCTCAAGTTAAGGTGGTTGCTTCTCAACCAGTAGCTGATTCGTTTTAGTGAATCCGTTTGTTCAGAGAATGTAATGCATTCAGTTGCATTTTAAGGATAGACAACTAACAGACTTGGTTAACTAAATTCCTTAAATCTGTTTAGTTATTTTAGAGTAAATTTATCTTTTCTGATTTTTTTCTTGTCACATTATTCGAGATTCATTCAAAAGATTCATTATAAACAGATAAATAAAGTGCATCAAATAATAAATTACACACTATATAATCTGATCAAATAAATAATGACAGTAGAAGAAGGAATATTGTTCGACTAATTATCCAGCCTTTTTAAGTGCTCATGGGAATAGTGATTCATTCTGCTTTGATGTGGCACTAAATTTTGCTTAGTAATTAAAACTGTTTTAGGGCATTTTTTCATCTTAGACTGGAGGTATTCAGTACAGGAAGTCAATATTTATAATTCTACCCTTAAATGAAGTAGGTCACGCTGAATATGAAAAATGAGATGAGTTTTGACTACAGTTGTGTGGTCTGTGTGTTGGGGAGTTTAAGCAATGCTAATCATGGCTAATGAAGCAATCACCTCGCCACAGGAGGCAACGGCCTCAAATCTATTATTCATAGCTCCATCCCAGACCATTTCACGTGCGCTGAGCCGATTTGGGAGACTCTGCCGTGAAAGATTTCATTCTTGCACAAAACAAAGGAACGGGAATAATCAGAGCGCCAGGAATTCCAGCTGTTCTTTGAATCAGAGGATTATAGGCGTGTTTATCCTTCAGTACATGTGAATATATGTGTCCTGCATTGATTTCCACCATTGCATTGTCATGGCAGTTTTTCATGAGACCTTCCCAGACTTCCTATGTTGTCTATGTAAGCCTGTAGACTGATTTTTATATGAAGGACTCTTATATGAAGGGATGTGATGTTTTTGCACGCTCCAGAGAGCCTCACTTCTGTTCTAAGACACATGAAGTTAATGCTTATACGATGTTCTGGATACTGCCAGAAGAGCTATTCTGTACTGTAATGTCACGTGTCAAAGGGACTAATTCAAACTATAGTATTATATAGCCAGATCTATATAGTCTACAGTCTCAAATAGACTTAATAATTAAATTTAATTTGAATGACCTCATCTGTCGACATGATGCTGGTGAATTTTTAAAATAGAGCTGGTGCAAACATATTCACATCGTTATGATCAGATGCTTTCTGAACGGCTGTTTTTTCACCACTGTCATTTTTGTTGGTTTATTTTGTTATTTAGAAAAAGCATGCAGCACGTATCGTATTCAATCCAATCCAATATTGAATCCAATATTTCTATAGCACATTTTTCAAACACAAAGTTACCAAAGTGCTGCACAGAAAACTCAAAACATACAAAACAATTAATACAATTTTTTTAAAACAAAATAAGAACATCAGGTTTAAAAATAAAAAATAAAAGACATCAGAGGATATGTACATATTCATCTAAACCTCGCTCTCGGTAGCGTGGAGTCGGGATGTTCGGTGCAAAGGCATTTCAAAATTCTTTTTACTTCTAAGCAAAGAACGAAAAATTACTTTGCCATGAGTATATTAGGGCTCTGAATCACGTTCAGTCTCTTGTACTTTACATGTGCACAAGTGCGAGCATGAGCAATACGTTGCTGGCTGCAGTTCACTTAACGGCCACTGGTGTTGCTAATAACAAGGGTTTCTGATTTCTATATATAGCCCCTTTAATGACATCAGACATTCATCCACCAAGAAAAGTAGTTTCACCTCAGAAAGGATCAATTAAACACTGTACAACGCAAGTAGTTTTCTGTGCTAATGTTGAAATCATATTGAACATGGAACGTTTCCTAAAGGCAGATCTCCAACTGTAGCTAGAGGCAGAAAATGCCATTTATTCTCAAAATATTTGTACTCTTGTAGTGAAAATGATTAAAAGTTTTAACTCCTTAAGCAAAGTGAAATTTTATTATTTTTAGGTCTGTATTAGTATGTGACCATATCATTTGTTTCCTATTATCCAGACAAACCTGAAAGTTGATAACAGTCCCAAGTAACCCATTGTATTGTACAATGAACAGTGACGTGATTGCTAACAGATGTGCGGTTAAGTCTCAGGTTTTCCATTGAGCGCTGGCTCTGATAAAGCAAGAGAAACTAGCGTGTGGAGTTTGAATGCATGTGTAAAGACACTCCACGGATCTGCTTGATTCACGGCGATCTGGCGCAGCATCTGTTGCTTCAGCTGCGCGTTTAACTCGGGAGTGCAATGTTTCCCTTTCTTCATCCTTCAGCTTTTCTCCTCAACATTCAGCGCTCTTTCTTTAGGCTGAGAACACAGCATGCCAACTTAAACACTGTTACAAGACCATGTCCGAGTAGGAAGGAAATGTCAAATTAAAGCTGTGGAGCTTTCATTTAGCAATTAGACAGAAGTCGCCGGTGTCTTTATGTTCCCATTTACATTGATGCATTTGTTTTACTGAAGCACTATTCCAATTTTCTTCTATTTTAAACAATGTTTGACTAACAAGTAATTTTCTCTGGATGTGCGGGCCAATCGTTAACCTATAGAAATATAGAATATATACGTTTAATAGACAGTTAATATTCAATATTATGGATTTAACTGCACTAAAACTATCGGAAAACAACAAAAATGTGAACTGAATTTAAACAAAATTTGAAGAAAAAAATGCTAATTTTGCAACATTGCTACCGTTATTGAAATGAATTGAATCAACATGAACTGAATTGAGCTGAATAATGAAAATATTGTTGTCTCTAGAGCTGCTTTTCTTCTAAAAATCGAATTTGTTTCATATTGATGACCTTCACTACATTAAATTTTCCTGAATATTAATATAAAGCTGCTTAAAACAATCTGTATTGCATAAAGTGCTAAAGAGATTTTTGGTGAATCAGAACTTAAATCAGAGTCTGTTCCTCACACAAAGCATCAAATGACATATGTTAGAAGAGTTGAAATATAGCCTATGACACTATATACATATGGTGCCATTTTATCTTTGTACATGGAGCTTGACAGAAAAAAATCGTCTATGAACTTTAGATGTATTAAAAACCTCAAACATCTCTTTTTGTGTTCCACAGAAGGTCATACAGGTTTACGACGAGATGAGGACGAGTACATTTCTGAAATTATTCTCATTTTTGCCTGAACTGTCGCTTTAACTTTCCTTACTAGAATCAGGAAAAACAAAAAGGTTTTTATGTTCATCTGGATTAATATTAGCTGGTTATTCCAACACATGTCCTCTCTCTGTGTTTCTACTGTATGCCACTCTTTGTTTTCTCGTCCTCTTTCTATAACCTTGTTTGAAAGGTTAACTCAATCACAGAGCTGCTCTGAATGGAGATCATCATGTGGTGCTCATGAGGTTCAATGGGTGGATGTTTTTAGCTTCACTGGAGTTCAAAGGTTCAAGCAGAAACCTGCTCATAAACACAAGCACAGACCTTTTATGTGAAATGCCCTGAACCATGAATGTTACTGTGATCTAGTTCTGGATGATTCGTTGAATGTTCACAATATATTGATGATGTAAAATCAAGCATCATTATGATGATTTTAACACACTTTTAAGTTTCCTAAAGATCACAGACTAGTTTCATGATTCTTCCTCATCTTGTGACTCGTGAGTTGAGGAGTTTTCATACAGTTTCATAGAGTTTTAATAGCAAAACAGAGTTAAAGATTCATTTCATTTACCTGGTCAAACAAATGTTAACTGTCGTATATATGCTCTGAAAGGGTTCTGCTGTGGCGTGATCTGACGTGAAGTAATGTAGTCGAGTAACAATGTCTGTAATGCAAAGGGCTGAAAATAGTTTTAGGGTTGTGATGCTTGTCATCTCAGAGGTTTGTGTTAATCTTTCTGACCTCGGACAAGCAGACAAGGTTATCCAATATGATCTGAAATGAGCTTAGGGGCAGACTTAACCTTCCTGAGGGCAAAGTGTCAGTCAAAATATACTTACTGAACTTAAAATAATATTTCAGCAAAAAAAGAATAATTCTATCATCATTTAATCACTCTCATGACATTTTCAAACCTATATGACTTTTTGTCCACTGTGAAACGCAAGAGAAGAATTTTTCAAGAATGTTTGACCTGTTGTTTTCCATGTAGTGCCAAACAATCAAGAAAAGGCACCATGCATCATTTTTGAAGTTATTTATCTGAGAAACAGACCCAAATGTTAGTCGTTATCTATTGTTAATATTTCTCAAAGATTTCTGGTTGTATATTCAAATCTGATGCATGTTAAAGTGCTGTGATTCTTGCATGTTACATGACAATTAAAAATAAAAGTGTTAATAAAATGCAGTGTTAGGTAAGTTACTTTAAAAAAGTAATTAGTTATAGTTACTAGTTACTTTTCACAAAAAGTAACTGAGTTAGTAACTGAGTTACATTATTACAAAAGTAACTAATTACCAGGGAACGTAACTATTGCATTACTTTTTTTTATTTTTATGTTTAAATATGTGAAAACTTTGGCTACCACCAATATTAAATATGTTAAATGAATGAAATGGACGCTAAATAAAATAAATTATTATTATAAAACATTGTACACTAATCTACACTATTTTAATGTTGCTGTGGGACGATGCGAGAGACACCTATTAACTTAAATATTAAAGTATTATCATTACTATAGTGGAACAACAAAACAATAGATGGTTTAGAACTTTTAAGATTTTTTGCACAGACCACAACTGGCAGTTGACTCATCAATTTGACATTTTGAACAGTAAATTAAAATAAAATTACATTTTTAAGGATTAATATAGAAATATATTCAAGAAATTATTTTAAATTGTAATAATATTTCATAGTATAACTGTTTTTACTGTATTTTTGTTCCAATAAATGCAGCTGTAGTAACAATAAGAAATGGTTTAAGAACGGTAGTGTATATACACAATTTAAACAGAAAGCATAATTGAGTTTCTTTTAGTTTTTAGCGTAAACTTCTTCACTTGATTTTAAGTTTTTGTCCATAAAAAAGTCATAATATCATGTGTAATTTCACTTTGTAAGTAAAGGTGTTTAGTTTTGCCATGTTTAGATATTTTTTACTGTATAACAAGAAAAAAATGCTGTGCACAGCGCAAAAAACAACAACTAAGTGGCACTATAGCGGACATTTGGATAAACTTTTACATTCAGTTTTGTCTTTCAGATCAACGACTGTCAACTTCATGCAACAGTTTGTAGAGAATCTTGCTGAGAAAATTGGTTAAAGTTGGTAAAACTGTTGAAATGTTTATAGCTATCTGAATAAACATCACATCCTGTACATTGTCACAAACATTTGAAGCATAAAGTACTTGTTCTGCAGTAGGGCAGATATCCAGGTATCTTTGGCCCATGAAAAAAACAACCACGTCAATATAATGTAGCTGAGCGAAGGCTCGTGTTTACTCCGGATTACAGTCGATACGTGACCAGCCCTCAAAGATCAGCATTAGAGCAGCGAGGCAGTCGGTCGGCACTTGTGATGTGGATAATGAGTGTGTAGAACACCAAACACGAGTGTGAGGGCCAGATAAAGGATGAATTATAGATACAGCGCTCCAGGGCAAAACACTGCTGCAGGGGGAGAGGTGGAGAATCTGGAAGAGCGTTCCTGGATAATGAATCCCACAGGCCGCGTGCAGGCTGTATGGAGATCAGGCGAGAGAGGCAGGACTAGAAAGGGAATGTGACTTGTGGTATGTTGGAGAATTCCAAGGTAATTCCGGTCAAGTTTCTGTGACTAAGAGGAGGTGTTTTCAGATCCTAGGTATTTCTTTTTCTGTCAAACTTTTTTGAAAATGCTTGTCAGTGTATTTCACTTTATTACACTGAATTCTGAGCAACCAATTAAAACTGAACTGCATTTTTTAGTCCTATTTTTTTAGTTTGGAAGACATTATGTATTGTGTTTTTTTCAGTTAAAAGATTAGTTCACGTCAAAATGAAAATTGTCATAATTTACTCACTCAATGTTTTTCTTCTGCTGAACACAAAAGAAGATATTTTGAAGAGTGTTGGTAACCAGACAGTTGATGGACCCCATTGACTTCCATTTGGGAAAAAAATACTATGGGGTCCATCAACTGTGTGATTACCTACATTCTTCAAAATATCTTCTTTTGTGTTCAGCAGAAGAAAAAATATATACTTACTAATCCTTTAAGCAGCACATCCCATTTCAACTGTCTTTAGATAGTAAGAGCTTTTTCTTGAGTACCGACTCTGATTTTTTTAAGTATGACGTCATCATGATTTAGTTGGACATTGATGGAGTTCAGTCAATTGTAATTTGCAACGGTACAAATGTTTTTTTATGGACTTTTTAAAAAAAAATTGATTTTGTTTTTGAAAAACTTTGTATTTGAAATGCTTTTTTCTGCCTGATACAGACCACTTGCTCGTTGGATGTCAACAGCAGAAGTTGTCTCTGGTTCTTGGCTCTCGTTCGAGGCAGTTTGAAGTGCCCTGAATCTTGCCTGCAGACGTCTGTCAGGCAGAAACAAATACAATCTCAAATCAAAACAACAAGCGGCGCGCTTTGAACCAAAACACACATCCCTGTCAGTCCCTGTGCAGGCGCAACAGAAGGCAGAGAATCCATGGTGCCACGGGCAGAGACCTGGACCGCTTCCAACACACACCATTGTTTTACTGGGAACTGTTTTGATCTGGAATGACTGTAGACACTGTGACTGCAGACTCGTTCAATTATCAACCAGAGGACTATAAATCACACTGAGGAATATAATGGATAGATAGAATGATCGATAGATACAAAGATAGATGGGTGGATTTACTGTATACAACAATAGATGGAGAGTTAGATGCAACGCAAGATATAACGATACATAGATATGATAAATGGATAGATAGATGACAGATGCAAAGCTAAAGGCTCAGTAAAAGAGGCGGCGGCGGGAACCGGCAAACGATCAATCTAACTTTTAATAAAATAACCACCAAAGTGAAAGCAAAGCGGCAGCCCCTCGCGGACAACTGCCGCATTTAAACATAATAAAAACACAACATAAAGTCCAGGCTTGGTCCTCTCTCACGTTGCACTGTCGTCACTCCTCCTTTTATCCTCCATGAGACTCGAGACCAGTGTGGCTCTCAGGGGACGCTTATTAGCACTCGGGGCAAAAGCAGAAGAGCAAAAGGACAGCCGGGAGGACCCGCGTGGCTTCTGACTTGAGTGGCTCAAAAGGCGTCAGGAAATTCGGCTCTACCGGCCGCCTGCGAGGTGGAATGAATTTTGACTATGCTGGCTGGGTAGGAAAGATAGATATGTGTCAATTCCACTGAGAACCAATACTCGCTGGACAGAATATGGAAAAAGGAGGATACGTGCTGTCCGCTTGAGAGACCAACTCGCTAGATAGAGGAATGGAAAGATAGATACGTGCTGTGTCTGCTGGGAGACAAGTGCTCGCTGGACGAGAGAAAGTAAGAGATAAGTACATAGTACGTCCGCTGGGAGACCAAATGCTTGCTGGACGAGAGAGTTTGGAGATAAGTACCTAGTACATCAGCTGGGAGACCAGTGCTCGCTGGACGGGAGAGATTTAGAGAAAAGTACATAGTACGTCCGCTGGGAGACTGATGCTCGCTGGACGGGAGAGTGATTATCGGTAAGTATGTAGTATGTCCGCTGGGAGACTGATGCTCGCTGGACGGAAAAAGTTAGAGGTAAGTACATAGTACGTCCGCTGGGAGACCGATGCTCGCTGGACAGGAACGTTTTTTTTTTTTTTTTATCAATGAGGGTTTGGTGTGCTTTTTTAATATGGAACTGGTTGGTCCTTATGTAAGTTTGAAAGGCATCTGAGGACCATCTTCCGAGAGCTTGGATCTGCTGTTGAGAGAGAACTTTTTGAGCTGCGGAGGTTGCTGCCCCGATACGGAAGGAGTGGCTTTAGAAGTTTTTGGCTGGGATGCCTGACTGTTGGAGAACTTGTTTGAGGTGACTGGAACCAGAAGCGTGTCACAGGTTTGTTGGAGTCATCTATGAATAGGGGTTCGAGATGAGATTTGACCTGAGAAGTTCTCCATTGAAGATATGCCAAAACGGACTGGTATGGTTGGATTGGTGATGCGAGGTTGAAAATGTAAATTAAATGACCTTTCCTAGTTTGATCTGTCTTGCTTTGTTTGATCAAAAATGAGATTGTTTCGCTATCTAGAACGGATAGATCTGAGATGGTGGGGTGGATTGATGGGTCGAATTTGGAAGTGATAGCGAGTTCAGAACATCTAAGAAAACCAAAAAAAGCTGAAATGAACATGGCGTCTAGTGTGCGGGCAGTATTGAGGGACTGAAAGCCTGTGCGGAGGGTGTAAATACATTTACTGAGGATATCTAATGTTATGGGTTGTCTGGTGTCGGGACGGGTTGGCTGGGATCGTTGAATCCCTTTGATCAGAAGGGAGGTTTGGGAATTCTTTATCTCCAGGGAATTTGTGGAAGAACTGAATGCCACTCAGGTAACCTTTGATGGACCCAACTTGGAGGCCCTTGATGCTGTGAAGGTATGAGATAAATGAAGTGATTGAAATAATAGAAAAATCTGGAAATGATATCTTATAAGTGAAAGGCTTTAAAAAATCTCCAAGCCGTCACGTAAGACTGGAGGGTTCTGGGAGAGACTGCTTGGAGGATGGTGTCAAGTGATGCATCAAGGAGGGCTTTTAACGGGTGAATTACGGGAATCTTAGTTCTGAAAATGGAGGAACAGGAGTTGGGAATTGGTCCGCCTGTGAAACCAGCTTCCTGAATTTCTGAAACAGAAAACGAGACAGGGAGTCAGCAATTTGGTGTTCTGACCCGGGAACGTGTTTAGCAATTACGATGAATTGGTCGCACGCTGAGATCCAGGTGAGGCGCCTTAAATGAGGCATCATGGCAGGTGAATGAGAACGGCCTTTGTTAATGCAATGCACTGTTGCATCATTGTCACAATGCACTGATATGCTGCTAGCAGACCATCCTTTCCCCCACAGAAACGCTGCTACTACTATAGGGTAAAGCTCGAAAAGAGCTGAGGACTGGGGCATGTTCTGTAACTGCGGTGGCCAAGGAGCCGCAAACCAACGACCTTGGTAAAATCCTCCGAAACCGATTGAGGGGCGGCGTCTGTAAACAGTTGGATATCGACGGGGGACGAGACGAGGTGACTATAGAAAAATTATAGACCGTTCCATTGGTTTAGGAATGTTAACCATAATCTAAGTTCTTCACAACATGCTTGAGTTAGAGAAATGAGGTCCTCTAGCGCGTGGACGGAGGATGCGAGCGAGAGGAGGTGCGATATAAATGAGCGTCCTTGCGGAATGATGCGCATAGCGAAATTTAAGTGGCCGAGCAGGGATAGTAATTCGCGTTTGGAATGGTTTGGGTTGTCAAGGAAGTTAGATGAGACGAGAATAATTCGATCGATTTTCTCTTTGGGCAGGGATGCTTGGAATTTGACTGAATCCAAGTTAATTCCTAGGAACTCGATGGATGTGGCTGGACCCATCGTTTTCTCGTGTGCAATAGGGATTCCGAGTTCAGAAAAAACTTTTTGGACTGTGAGAAAATGCACGGCTGGGATATCTTCGGGAGGCGAAATTATTAAAAAGTCGTCTAGCAGATGATTGAGGTGGGGAATGGCGTAATTGTTGGGACAAAATCCAGCAAATGGCTTCTGATAGCATGTCGAATATTTTTGGGCTGCTTTTGCATCCGAAAGTTAAACGCACGGCGAAATAGTATTTCCTGCGCCAGCGTACTCCAAAAAATGTGCCATGAATCTGGATAAATAGGCATTACTTTGAAGGCTGAAGTGATGTTGATTTTTGCAAGCCAAGCGCCCTACCTGTGATTTTAATCATGTCGATTGCTTGATCTATGTCGTGGTATTTGAGCGAAAATTCATCGAGTGGAATTAAGCTGTTAATGCTTGGGAAAGGAGAATTATGCGGGGCTGATAGGTCGATTATTAGACGTTTTTTATCAGAAAATTTTCTAGTAGCTACTCCGATGGGACTGATACGAAGTGTGTTAAAAGGGGGATTGTCGAACGGACCGATCATGAAACCGGATTCGACTTTTTTAATCAAGTTGTCGACGACTTCAGGTTCTGCAAGGGCGGACTGTAGATTACAGATAGTGTTCTGTGAGAGCGGGCATTCTACGCCAGGTTTAAAGCCATTTTCGAGGCCTGACAGAAGGTATTTTGTAAATTCGGCGTCCGGATGATGAGCTAGTTCGAAGTGCATGCGTGAACTATTTACAGGAGTCGATAAGTAATTTTTAGATTTTTTATTCGCAGATTTATACACAGGGCACACAAGGCTGGCATGGGCTCCACCGCAGAAATTACAAATGTGCAGGTACCGGCAGCGCGGTCTGACATATTTACCAGCATTAAAGTTATTGCAGGGCTGCCTGCTGTCTTCGAAGGAGGGGGTTCTCCTGAAATCTTGAGGATTTGCTACAGCGGTTGCAAGACGAGGCACG
The DNA here is from genome assembly GCA_030578275.1 of Meda fulgida. Lineage (NCBI taxonomy): Eukaryota > Metazoa > Chordata > Actinopteri > Cypriniformes > Leuciscidae > Meda > Meda fulgida. Next base: position 4,273,806 of record CM060631.1, on the reverse strand, counting down.
TAGCTGGTAGATCTTGCTGGGTTCGTTTCTGGGCAGGGTGGGAATGTAAGGGTTTAACTTGTGGGCATGACATTGTTGAGTGAGCGACGGACCTGCAGACTGCGCAGGAAATGTTTTTACAGCCCAGAAACACCCTGCTGTGGAGATCTTGATCAAGTGCACCCCAGTATGTGCACTGGTTCCACTGTGCGACTCGTACTGCATTTTTGGCTGCGAAGAGTTTGATATATGTATAGAAATGCCCGCCCCCATAGGACAGCGCGAGCTCCGCTATGATCGCCAGATAATCATTTAGTTCGCGCCACCTGTGGGGGAAAGCTGAACAAATGATCTCTGTGAAACGAGCAAAGGCAATAGAAAATTCAGAAAATGATAGTTGACGGGATGAGTGTGTGTTTGAGTTTTTTAGGGTGACGGAGAAATCCCCACAGTCTATTTGCCGGTCTGATTCAGCTGCAGGAGGCAGAGAAAGTAGAGAAGAGAGATCTACATCCGCACCTGAAAGGATTTGTGCCCGGATGTTGTCTGACACTGGAGGCGGTTCCATGGCGGTGGCATTAGGCAGGATATGGGCATCTGTGTTGCTGTAAAAAGAGAATGTTGGGATTTAGTTTGGAGGGAAGAACCGGGAAGAGTATGAGCCGGGGCTGTAGATGTCGGCGGCAGCCTCATGCTTGGGTTGCCCTCTATAGGATAAGGAAAGTTTGGTAGAGGGCAGGAAGGAAGGGAGGGGTGAAAGTGAGAAGCGTAGGCTTGTGCTGCGAGCGGAGGTTGGCTTGCGCTTGTTTGCGCTACTGGGGCTGCAGGCCACTGAAAAGAGGAGGAGTTAGAAATTGTTGGGTAGACCTGTTGAAAGGCTTGGGCATGCGCAGCTGATGGAGGTAGCTTTGCGCTAATATCTGCGACAGGGGCTGGAGGCCACTGAAAAAGAAAAGGGTTAGAAGCCATTGGAGGATATGGCTGAGGGGCTGAAAAGAGGCCGCTGGGCCCGGCTGCGACCGTCGCTGCTGCGGCATGATCTGTAGTGGTATGCTGAGTCGCATTGGGAGGTGGTTGTGGTCTTGCTTCGGTGAACTCTGGGGCACGGCCTAGGCTTGCTGAAGGCCTGTTGCTGCGGCTTGGTGGATGGAGAGAGCCAGATCTTGTGCGGGTGGAATATGGTGGTGTTGTCTGAGGCGGATTGTGGGCCCTGCGGGTTCTGTTTTGCCTCTTGCCCGTCCTTGAAGCTGATGAAGGCCTTGGAGAGAGGTTAGTTGGTTGAAGGGAGACATAGAGATTATACAGTTCCTGCTTTATTTAATTTTCGTGAGAACTGTACGTCAGAATTACTTAAAGCTTGCTTCAAACCTACGACGGTCCATTTTCCTATAGGTGGAATCGTCGGGATAGCCGAACGGTAGGAGGAAGCTGGGGAGGAAGTTGGAGGTCTCGCTGGAGGCGGTGAAGACTGGCCTCGGCGTCTTGGCGAGCGTGACGTTGTTCGGGCTGGCGTGCGGCCACGAGATGGAGGCTCGGGTGCAATGTCCGGAGAAGGAGGAATTATCCCAGGTCCAGCAAACTGCGGGGGATCCATTGGGATGTTTGCTTCGTCTTCAGAAGAAAGGCTTTGAGACATGGCAGCAGGAAGGTAAGCCAAGATGCTAATAAACTGTCAAGGAACAAGTGTGGGTTCTGCTGTTATTTATCTTGTCCTAGATTGATTACTGATTGCTCTCCACTTGTGCTGATTGGGTTAAATAACTGCACCTGCTCCTCCCGAACCTTGTTTATCAAACCTCAATAGATGCACAATAGATATGTATATACAAAGATGGATAAATACAATGATAGATATAAAGCAACAGATAGGCATAAATAGATCCTAGATAGATATACAGTATCTAGATAAATACAACAAAAGATATATAGATTATGTAAATAGATGCATGCTCTGGTTTGCCAACACACACACAGTGTTATTGAGGTATGTGTGAGATGAAATGCTGCAGTGTTTCCAGTTACACTCGTCCTGAGATGGTTCCGTCAGCGCGTGTGTGTGTGAGTGTAATGAGAGAATCTCATGGAGCTCTGCTCTGTGCAGATGTGTGTGAGCAGCAGTGATTTGAGCAGCTCAACTTGCACTTCAAAGGTGCGTCAGGGGATCCGGGTCTCAGCTCGTCTTCATACGCTCCAGAGCAGTGCGGCCATGTAAATTTCATGACCTGTCTTTCTCACACACAGTCTCTCCAATAGCATGACGGATATCAGCGGCCTGCCAGCTGTCAGCCGCTTCTGTCTATTTCGATTTCTCTCGTTCTTTACTTTTTTCATTCCTTCTGTATTTTGTCTCGAAAGGGCTTCAGTCTGTCAGCCTGTGAGCCGCCAAATTCCCTCCATCACATCGCACACTATTAGAGGTTTTAGGCTCAAAGTGGTTGTGTTCTGGTTCCAGTTCTGCACCGGTGTGGTTTGATTTATTTGTGATTAATGGATGGTGAGATTCTCATCTTCATCCAACCTTTCAAACTCATGCTTTCCATCTGTGAGGCACGAAATGAAGTTCATCTTCTGTATATGGACTGTAATCATTTAGAGCAGCAGGTCTATGGACGCAAAAAAGTTTTAAGCCTTTTTTAAAGATTTACGCAATTTAATTAATAGTAAAATTCCATCAAATTGAATTGAATTCCATCAATTAATTAAATTGCATAAATCTTGTTAAACTAACAATGAAAGATACTTCCAAAGCATTTATTAATCTTAATTCATGTACATTTCAACATTTACTAATGCGTTGTTTTTTTTAGTATTGAGATAAATTTTGAATTAGTATGCATTTTTATATTTATATTTTTTATTTTTTTCAAGTAACAAAAAGGTGTTTTTTATGTTTTTAGTTTTAATTAACTGTAAAAACCTTGCTAATACATTATTAAAATCAAAAGTTGGGAACTACTGTACTAATGTAAACAAAGGTTAATAAACACTAACAAATTAATTTCTAATTATTAGTTCATTTTAGTTAACATCAACCTCTCATAACAGTAAGAGACAATTTGCTGAAAGAAGTTGAGGACTTTAAGTACCTGGGCGCATGGGTCAACTCAACTGAGCAAGATCTAAAAGTGAGGAAGGCACTTGCATGGAGGGCCCTGAACGGCATGAACAGTGTATGGAACTCCAACCTCTCCCGCCAAATCAAACTCAGCTTCTTCTATGTGACAGTAGAGTCTGTTCTCCTCGATGGCAGTGAATGCTGGACCCTGAATCCAACCCTAGAGAAGTCCCTGGACGGGTGCTGCACCAGGATGCTGCGTGCAGTGCTTAATATCAGTAAGAGTGTGCATGTAAACAACAAAATCCTGTATGAGGGAGTAGCAAGAGTGAGCAACAAGATTGCTGTGTGGAGAATGAGACTTGCAGGACATTGCCGAAGGCATCGTGAGCTGCCAGCCAGCAAGCTGGTGCTATGGGAACCAACACATGGCCATCGGTCAAGAGGACGTCCCACGCTAACATACGTGGACATACTCAAGAGGGATACAGGAGCCCAGAGCACCAACGAACTGGCCGGATGCATGGAGAACCGGGATGCCTGGAGGCAAAGATGGAAGGCTCGTCTGACGACGACTTAGTAGTAGTAGTAGTTAGTTAATGCATTAACTAATGTTAGCTGAAGTGACCAACAAAAACATTTATTTACACAATAAAAACAAGACTTGAAGTTCAGGTAAAACAAAAGTAACTAGTTTAATTTATTTGATCCAGGTTGATCACTAAACTAGAGAAAATGTCTCCTTGTTTTACAGCCGATTGCATATGGCATCACAACGCTGTTTCCAGCAGGAAGAGCCGGAACATGTGGAGTTGGTCCAGCTCTCTAATCTCAGATCCAGACAAACACAAAGACTCATTGATCGAAGCCAAAGTAAGAGTCTTAAGCCCGTCATTTTGAAAACTATCAGTATATCTGAACACAAGCAGCATCTGGCCTTGAGCAAAACTGCGAGCATCTGCTGGCTTCCCCTCGTGAGGACCGGCATCAAACTTTCCGGATCGCCCCTTTGAACTCAGATCCAGAGAGGTGTGCACACGTCCTCTGTGCCGAATCAAAATCTGATCTGTTTTGACAGCTTTCTGGAATATTCACTTGAGAAATCGGTGTGCTGTTCCAGTTGAGATGATCACGTGACACAAGTGCCCTCAATCCCGCTGAGATATTCTGTTCCATCCAGTGTGTGTTTGTGCACATGTGTGAGTCTTATATTCTCTTCAGCTTGACATGGAGCCTTTAGCCTTTGTTTATTCAAAGCTATTATTTCACAGAAAACCAAACATATGCTAGTAATGAAGAAAATGAGTGACATTTAAAGGGATAATTCAACCAAAAATGAAAATGTTGTCATATACTTACCCTTAGGTTTTCCAAACATGTATGAATTTCTTCATGTGTTGAACACAAAGAAGATATTTTGAAGAATGTTTGTAATCAATGGAAGTCAATGGCTACTGTCAACTGTCTGGTTACCAACATTCTTCAAAATATCTTCTTTTGTGTTCAGCAGAAGAAAGAAATTCGTACAGGTTTGGAACAACATGAGGGTGAGTAAAGGATGACAGATTTTTTTATTTTTGGGTGAACTATCCCTTTAAGAGATTCATTTCTTATGCATCAGAATTAATGCATGAGCCAGTTTGGTAAGATTTTAATAATAATCCATCATTAAGTTGTGTCTAGACCCCACTTGTATATCTTTCTATCGAAGTAAAATCACTATAACATCTTCTCAAGTGCTTTGAAAAAATTGCTTTTATAAAATAATGTCACAAATGTTATTAATATGCACACACTCAATATTGGTCAAAAATTTGGAATCATTAAGATTTTAAATTTTTTTGAAAGAAGTCTCTTATTCTCACTATGGCTGCATTTATTTGATCAAAAATACAATAAAAACAGTAAAATTAAATATTATTACAATTTAACATAAATAGCGTCTTTCTTTCAAATTTATTCGGCTAATTGATTAGTAATTAATAATTATAATTATAATTAAAGCTGCAAGCAGCATTTATCGGGGTTCAAGCATTTAAGGCCTTTTAAGCGCAAAAGAATATAAAGACATTAAGTTTTATTTAGCAGGCATGTAAACAGCTAGAAAACTTAGGAAACCAAAAGTAATTTATAAAAGATCATATAAGAGATTCAGTCAAGAATACTTTTGTACAAACGTAAATAATGTATGTTGGATTGATGTTTATAAGGAAGTTCATCCTGATGCATTGTCAGCATTCAAAAGATTGTTGTATCCTTTGGTGGACAAACATGCACCTATTTAAAAGTGCAGTGAAGAATGTTATAGGACAACATGGATTGTTAATGAGTTGAAAATCATTGTGTTTGAGAGAGATGTGGCAATGGGTACAGCAAACAGAAATGGGTAAAAGGAGGATTGGGATGTCTTTTGCAAATTAAGAAATCAAGTAACTAAAATGATTGGGGGAAAAAAATAATGTTTTACAAAATTAAATAAATTTATGTAAATGATTGTAAAACATTGTTGAGTACACAAAGAAATAATGGATAGGAAATCAAGTCAAATTACTTTTGATACAGGTGACTAATTTTTTAACTTTTTAAACCATATCAAATAGAAAATTATTTTAATGATTTTTTCATAAAGTTTATAAATTAAGAGAAGAAATGTTGTTTGTTCAGTTTGTCACATCTTTAATATCAGTATTTAAAAAGGTATTTTTCCTTTAGCTTGGTAAGATGCAAAGATTAAATGCAGAAAAATGCAGCACTGGGTTTTAATGGTCATAATAGTTTACCGATAGGTTTGCTACTAGTTAGCAAAGTATTGAAAATTATAGTTTGTGAACAAAGTCAATTATTCTTCAAGGAGAATAATTTGGTCTCTAATTTTCAGCATTTATATTGAGAGAGCACAGATTGATGACAATAACTTAGGAGCAGAATTGTTAGATTTTGATGTACTAGATCATAAATTATTGCTGGATAAACTGAAAAGGTACAAATTTACTTCTCGTACTGTACATTGGTTTAAAAGTTAACTGTCTAACAGGATAATGTGTATTTTATAATGGAAGTTAATCAGATGAGAAAACTTTACCACAACACTGTAAATGTAGCGTAAACTCAATCCCCCTCCCCCAGCTTTTTTTTCTGCGACATCACGGCTGGAACAAACAAATAAATTGCGGCAATGATAAGCTCAGGTATTGTTTATGTGCTTTAGCCTATTTAATGTTAAAAGCATGCAATGTGACTGAATATCATGTAGTGCTCACAGGTTTGTAGCTGTAAAAACAACAATAGAAATTCACATCAGATCTTGAAATTAAAGAAATGGAAACAAGAACCTTCAAACTGTGAACAAACGTGTATTCTGTGACAAAGATTGTTTTAGTAACTCAGCCTATGTATTTTTAATAATGTTTAAATGGTGTAATATTTGTGAATTTGATTATGTTGCCGCAAGTTCTGTCAAGATTACTCCCTGGTGCTGTGCACTTACCGCGACTCTGCGTGGGTTGACAAACGCAGTCTTTTCACGCAAGATAATTGTGTTAAATAAGCACGTGCAATTAAAAGCTGAGGTCTTGCTTTTGAGGCTTCAAATTATAGGCTATAAGACATTTGCAATACAATTGGGAGTCTGCACAGGGTGAATTTATTTTGAAATAGACTTTTATTCTTATTTTGTTTATATGGTGCTGATGTAAACACAAGCATTGACTATATTGGGCGCAATCAGCTCCGGTAGCCGCGCGTCGCAGCTCTAACGCACCGCAGAGTGTAAAAAAGGGGTTACAGTCAATAGCCTACGAATGGAATGTTATTATGCGCCATGGAACATTGCGCTCCCCAACTCACAAAAGTTGGATTTTGTTGGAAAGTTGAACACTGATTGGATTTTTTTTCAGTTCCTATCATAATTTTGTGTTATTGTTTAGCTATTTACCCATGTTTTCAAATTGCCTGTGTTTTTTTTTTGTTGTTGTCTCGATCGGACTAATCGTCTTCGAAGATAACAGCAATTTTTTTAAGCTCTAAATGACACCATTACAAAAACCATAAGGCAAAACCTGGCATGTTTGGTATCGTTGGACTCGGCAAGGATTCAGGAGTATAAGGAGGTCACTCCCGTGAAAAAAAGCTGGCTTGAAAATTCTCAGGCTCCTTCAGGGCATTGTCCCGATGACGTATACTGAGTTTTTTTAGATACGCCAATGTTCTCATAGACTATCAAGGTACCCTGGACAAAGACACTGCATGCCGTATTTCATTAGACTAGCGGTTGGATGCGGTTACAGCTATTTTCATGATGTTATTTCCCTGTTATAGCGCCAACAAGTTGCCAATCGTCGCGATTTTTTTCATGTGACCTCAGATTGAACTCATGAATATGTGTCCCAAGTTTAGCGAAAATATCTCTTTCCGTTCACAAGTTCTAACCGTTTTAGTAAGAGTGGCTCTGGAGCCATCAAACATTTGGATTCCCCTTAGCGACCGACAATTGAAATATTGAAAATTTTTGATGATTATTGACAGTCAAACTCCAGAGAATATTTCTGCAGTGGTTTGGTTCCGGTCAGGCCAAAAACCTAGGAGTAGTTTGCAAAAGTAGGTTTTACACAAAAACGCAATTTACTCGAAATTGGAGACCAAGGGCAAGCCAATCCGAGGCATGCATCTTGTCTGGCTTGAGCCAAGGATTTCAACGATGTAAGACACTTGAGCCTACGCCTGACGGTTGAGGAGTTATGAGCCATTTCGTACTTTTGGCCACTGTAGCGCCCCCGTCAGGCCGATCGGGGCGTGCCTTGGTGGCGTTGTAGGCGGTGGGAGTACTACCAGCCCCCAAAGTTTCAAGTCTCTACGACTTAGGGTTCGTTCTGCCCGATCAGTTTTATGTGGAGAATGTTGCATCATGGGAAAATTAACAAAAACTTCGTGCTTGAACCCCTAATTATAATAATTATAATTAATTATAATTATTATTAGGCTAATTTATTCCTGTGATCAAAGCTGAATTTTCAACATCATTACTTTCTTTAGAAATCATTCTAATATGCTGATTTCCTGCTGAAGAAAAAAATCTTAATATTATCAATGTTGAAAACAGTTTTTGCTACGGTGCCACCTTAAATATGCTGCCTGCTTTTTGACACATCTGTAGCGCACATCTGATGCAGTGTTAGGCAATTCACTAGGCTTTGGAACAGAGCACCTATTTAGGGGCCTTTACTTATCTCTTATCTCAAGACCCTTAAAAATCCAAGATTATATCATCTCTGTCCATGTTTACTGAAAACAGCGGCTGTAGTCTCTGAATCCTCCCCTACCGGTCGTTTTTTTATTAAAACAAAAGGACTTGCATCACTCACATCAGATGATCATTCTTATAATGTCTTTAAATCCTGTTTTAAGCTGCAAGTTACCAGCCAACTGCCGTTCATATTTTATTTACTCACCGAAGGTATAGTTTTTACTCACTTTGGCACTGGCGAGTATTAATGTTGGACCCTGTGAATATTCAGGATTGTCGAGGTTTGACTATGAGCCCAAATGACGAAAATGATTCCAAATGTTTGCTATTATTGTACTTAAGAGACCTGCTGAAATGTCTGCATAGGTTCATGTGTAATTTTTGGGGACAGGAATGACAGTCAGTCGCATGTCTGAAACGGGACACCCGCAAAACCCAAATCAAACTGTCAAACTACTTCCTGACGTCCTTGGCAGTGAATTGACACTTTATGACGAACACATGGCAGGCGTTGAGGAGTATGATCTGTCTCATACAGCACAGACGCCTGTAGTTCCTGTACATCCCCTGGTTCGGCCTTTCCATCGTTCACAACCGTTTGTTTTGGACTGAATCTTTAGTTTTGTGTGAAGAAAGAAACATTGATGGTCAGATAGACAGTGGTTTTGTTTACATGCTGTTTTCAATCATATGCATTTCAGCATTGGGCTTTGGAGTCCTTCTTTACTTTGTGTGATTTGACACAATTTTATAAACATAAGATATGCAGAAAGAAACCTTATCCTGTAGAATCCCTGTAGCTCTAACAGTAGAATACTGTGCTTGCAACACCAAGGTCATGGGTTCGATTCCCAGAGAATGCCTGAACTGATCAAATACCATGAATGCAATGTAAGTCGCTTCATACATGTAACATAAATGTAAATGTTATCCACTACAATAACATGCTCACACTATTGAGAATAATTACAAAACAACTCCAAATATCCAGATGGATTACAATAATGTGAATTTTGGGGTCAATGTGTATCATTGCCATGAATGCAATGTCAAACTGCAAACAATCCAAATGCTAAACTAATTTGATTTTTTTTCTTTTGATATAGTGGTGCAATTGCCTAGACGTGTTTTTTCAACGCATTCTCACCCCAAGGCGTCATTGAATTTACACTTTTGACCATGCGTCAACTAACTGACGCGAAAGGGTGCCTTTAGCGTCAGTTAGATGACGCTTCCGTTATGGGCAGGTTTAGGTATGGGGTAGGGTAGGCCGTCTCATGTTGACGCTAAAGGGTGCCATTTGCGTCGGATGTAGACGCATGGTCAAAAGCGTCAGTTACATGACGCCCGAGGATGAGCGTCATCTAACTGACGCTAAAGGCACCCTTTAGCATCAGTTAGTTGATGCATGGTCAAAAGTCTCAATTAAATGACGCCTTGGGATGAGAACGGGCTGTTTTTTTGTGAGATTCACCAGTATATACAGCATTCCAAAAGTCTAAGAGACCATTACTGAAGAACAAACCAGTGGCAACACTGGACCTGCCAGAAAATCCACAACTTGTAAGCATTGTTAATCATTAACTTTTAAAGAGGTTTACAGTACTATGTTAGATTATAGTCTATCTGTGGTTCGCCATTCAATTTCAGATGCATAAAGAACTACTAGTTTTTCTGAACACTTTCCTTGAAGCAAATTAGAACTCCCACTGTCTGGGAAAATAACATTCAGTCTGCAGAATGGGTGTAAATGCACCAAAACATGTCTCTTTCTGCTTCAGGTGTCACGTCCCGAGAAACAGAATATAGATCCATCCATCGTGCATTTCAACAAAAGATCTTCTGTATCTCTTATTCCCTGTTGTTGTCTGTGAAATTTGATCCGAGATTGGCTGATATCCACAGACCGCTGAACTCTTGCAGGGATTCTAGTTCTCCTCGCTGATCAAAGTCATAAAGTCCAATAAGATACTCAAGCTATGATTTCATCTCACCGCAATCGGACTCCGTCTCCTTGTTGATTGTGAACATATGCAAAACCTGAAAGCCAAAAATGGAACAATAATAGTATCAAAATGCTGTTGTTTGTGCACTTTTGGAGGAATGTAAACTAAAAAAAGTCTGGAACAAAACAGCAGAACAAAGAAGAAAAGGTTATTAAAATAAGTAATTCATTCATTCAAACTAAATCTTTAAATGAACGAATTATTTAATAAGATTTTTATTAATTAAGGTCATACTTTATAAGTAGAAAAGAATTTACAGTTTTTCTCAGTCGCTTTGGTGCATTTCTCACATCACTATTTACATTTGCACAACAGTTAATGCAGTTCTCAAAACAATTAGTACAAACTGCAAAACCTAGTTGATAACCTGCAAAAGCATGTCACTTGCTCAAAATGGATAGCTCATTCATCAAAAGCAAGTATTCATATCAATGAAAGTGTCAGTGTCATCAAGATGAAAAGTCCTGACACCATTGTTTATGAACAAGATAGTCAAATGGCTTTGTCATGTTTTCATTATGACTGTTTACTATGTAAATGTTTTCCATTGCAAAAAAGTCAGATCTTGGTGACACTACCTGAAAATGCTCAAGACAGCACTAAATACTATTTGCACAGCCATTTTAAAACTACAGTAAAGTTACACATTACTGTATTTAGTGAGGTCAGTGCAAGACACCGAATATGTATGTTTCACATTTTTACTGCATATGCTCTTTGCAATTCTAATTTGTTCACAGCATTGTGCAAAAGAAAAATAAATATACCCTTATTTACAACAAACATAAACTCCCTTTTGCAAGAGCTGTGCACAACTGTAAACAATATTGCAGTACATACTGGAACTGAACATTCAACATACATAGTACTGTAAATCATGTCTCTGTCTGGCTATATAAGTTCACCTGAGAGAAATTGTTCAATTTAGGAGACATTTCCGGGGGAAAAAAAGATACAAACATTTGTAAAATTTGCTTGACAGATTTTGACAACTAGTTCAACATTTTTGTGTGATGACTCAAGCAATGAAATGAGGACTATTTGTTTTATATGGAATGACTATTCAGCATTCACAAGTATAGATAATTTTGACTGACAAGACATACGCAAATGATAATGTTATAAAACAGCAGAGAGTTGTGTGAAAGCAATTGATGCATGTCCAAAAGCATTTGCAATTTGTTGGAAGGAATGAGAAACTGCTACTATGATGTGCACAAATGACTAAATGTTGAGGAGGTTGAACTAACTGTTGTGCAAATGTAAATAGTGATGTGAGAAATGCACCAAAGCGACTGAGAAAAACTGTAAGTAACCTGTTAAACATGAACGTATTATATGCAATCATGTAAGACATTTCTCCTTATTAGAACCTTTTTGACATAAATTGTTCTTTAAAATTGAGTCAAGAACCCTAGAGTTCTATATAGAACCCCAATGAACCTTCTGTTTGCCAGAACTTTACTGTGAAAAATGGCAGCAATATTTTAGGTTTTACAGAATTAACCTATGTTTTACTCACAGTAAAAAAAATGTTTCATTAACTTAAATAATGTTAATATAGTAAAATAAACACTGGTGGTAAAGAGAAAGTCACATAATGAATTAACATTCATCACAAGTAGCAAGTAGATAGATAGATAGATAGATAGATAGATAGATAGATAGATAGATAGATAGATAGATAGATAGATAGATAGATAGATAGATAGATAGATAGATAGATAGATAGATAGATAGATAGATAGATAGATAGATAGATAGATAGATTGATGGAATGATAGATAGATAGATAAATTGATGGAATGATAGATAGATAGATAAATTGATGGAATGATAGATAGATAGATAGATAGATAGATAGATAGATAGAACAATTGATGGAATGATAGATAGATAGAACAATTGATGGAATGATAGATAGATAGAGATAGATAGAGATAGATAGATAGATAGATAGATAGATAGATAGATAGATAGATAGATAGATAGATAGATAGATAGATAGATAGATAGATAGATAGATAGATAGATAGATAGATAGATAGATAGATAGATAGATAGATTGATGGAATGATAGATAGATAGATAGATTGATGGAATGATAGATAGATAGATAGATTGATGGAATGATAGATAGATAGATAAATTGATGGAATGATAGATAGATAGATAGATAGATAGATAGATAGATAGATAGATAGATAGATAGATAGATAGATAGATAGATAGATAGATAGATAGAACAATTGATGGAATGATAGATAGATAGAACAATTGATGGAATGATAGATAGATAGAGATAGATAGATAGAGATAGATAGATAGAGATAGATAGATGATAGATAGATAAATAGATAGATAGATAGATAGATAGATAGATAGATAGATAGATAGATAGATAGATAGATAGATAGATAGATAGATAGATAGATAGATAGATAGATAGATATTTGCTTGGTCAGTGTCATTGTGGGTTTTGGTTCTTTTGCTGTTGTCGGCTGTAAGGACTGAAATAACTGAAAACGTTTGGTGAAGTGATATGAAACTGTAATGCGGTCAAGATCTGCCTGGAACTACTTTAGCCATGTGTTTCCCTGAATAGAATTGCACACCTTAGGACGTTCGTCAACCAATCAGATTCAAGCATTTAACAGCCACGTAGTGTTACTTGTATCAGACTGTTCAGAGAACATTCAAAAGTAACTTTCCCATAATGTCTGCAAAATGATAAAATAGAATGTTCCCTTAATGCATTACAAATTTAACATTTTCAACATAAATGTAAAATATTGGTAACATTATCAAAACGTTCTTAGAACATATTTTTGTTAGCTGGGTAAAAAGTTTAAATAGTTTCAGCCTGTGTTTGGAGGATGATCGCGATGTTCAGAAGATCTCTGACAGTAGGCCACAATTTCTGTCTTCAGGCCTTTTTGTGCTTGATATTTCGCCTCATGTTGTGTTTTATCAGTAGACGTGTATCTAGGTCAGCCGATGTTTTCAGTGCCGTTGGTCACAACAACTATCTAAAATCCAGCTGTTGTCCAATTTTAGATTTATTTTCGGTTTGTAATGTTTTAACCTCTAAGCAAGTAATTTTATGGGTAATTCGGTTGGTTGTGTTGTTGCCCTGGGTGGAGGAGTTATAATAAATCTCTTTTAGGTCTGAAGGCAGAAAATGTGAGGGCTTCAGCCCAGAAAGACATGAAGTTTAATCTCGGCTTGGAAGAGACCGCCCCACTGTTTTGGGTAAACATCCCCAGAATTCAGATCTCCGCCGGGGGGGAATATGAGTTCACAACAGCGGTAAGATAAATTCTGAGAGGCATTTGGAGAAAACTAATGAGACGAGAGTCTGGGATCCTACTGAGAGCCCAATATAATCAAAGAGGTAAAGCGAGTTCTTCGCATTGTGTTGAAGAGTTGTAATGAGCAGACGTGCCTGTGTTTTCCAAAAAACAAACCCAAACCTTTCCTGATTTATGGCATGGCACATACAGTAGCTGTTTTGTTTTCTAGATGAATTCTGTTTACTTAATTTTTATCGGAGAGAACAAAGGCGATGATTAAAACCTCTCTTCACACTCAATATGTGCTAAATCTCTTATATGCCTTCAAATGATAATGCAATAAGATGTGCTACATAAGCACTGCTGAAGTAAAGCAGAATTTGCCCGGACAATGGAATCATATCCTGCCTAGTTTTACTGCATTCTGTTAAACAGATTTCAATATCCACTTTATTCATGCACCTGCAAAAATTTTTTGTTTTTTTGTGAAGTCAAGAATCAAGAAAATGGCTCAGGGATGTAGTCTAAGTTTTGCTTAACTAGCACTAACTGGCATAAACCAGCTGCATGGCCTTTGCAGCAAAGTACAATTATTTGTCAGATGTGCAAAGGGGTTTAAAAAATTAATGTAGACAAACTGCATGTTATTGATCTAATTGTGAAAAATTCATCTGCACATATTTTAATCCAAAAAATGTAAATAATAATAATATCTTCACACTTTTTGCATAATTTGTATTTTTGTCTTGTTTTGCAGTAAATATCATAACATAAAGTAAGAAAAACTGATCAAAATTAAGGTTATGCCTAAAACGAGAAAACCCTTTCTTACAATCCCCTGCTAGCATTTTTGCCATGCCCACGTCTCAACATCCAATCAACAACCGATACACTGAACCAAGTCCCGCCCTACATGTTTTTCTTTTTCGATAATCCATTACACTTGTATGTACATTACAATATGGAGGAAAATATCTGTGGCTACTTCTGTTTCATTAGCTGTGTCTCCATTACCCTTCAAATTGCGCAAATTGAAATTGCAAATTGAAAATACGGTCAATGGAACACTTCAATTTCAATTTCGCAAAAACTCCCATATATATCAAAAAAGTTTTTAGCGTTCACATGAGATGGTTTTTCAGGCAATTTGAAAAAGGAATATTTTGCAAAACTTCAATTAAAAAAAAAATTCTTTAAAAATGGCGCGGTGTGTTTGGACAAAAGACGAGACAGAGTTTTTTTATTAAAAATTTATTAGACATAAGAAAATACCGCAAAAGTTTTGTGCAAATCTGTAATAGAAACCAGGCTATTGTTAATATATTTTATTTACAGCTGTGTATGTACTTATATTTAAATTAATTTAGATTTATATTACATTTTTATGTCTTTGTATATGTCCTCAAACCAAAAAGCAAGGTGTTTTTGAGTGTCTCACTTGTCTCTATCTTCTCTTCAGGGTGTCCTTCTTAATTGAATCTCCATTGTGTGTTGAGCCTCCATTAGGATGTTGTGGGACGTTCCATGTATGTTCTCCGTGGCCTGACTGGGTGTTGACGAAATGGTCTGTTGTAAATAAATGATGTGCAGATCTGTTTACAGACACGAACAAAAGCTTGTAGACATTCCCAGGGTGTAGGATACCCTGCCCGCAGGCCTTCGCCATTCATTCAGCGGCTTTTCTGTGAACAGGTGAGAATCAGATTTAGACTTCCAAACAAGACCAGCAAACAATACTGAACTCTCAGGAGATGTGGAGCTCCTCAGAGATTTTTAGACTATGAACATTTTCTGTACGACTGCTGATGTTCTAGCATATAAACACTCGCTAGTTCATTTCTTTTTTCTAGAAAAAATGTCCAACTGCGGACAAACTTACTCATAGGAAGACTCTTTTTTCTGATCTTTAATGAGCAAATGTAATTTCCAGCACAACTCAAATCATCATTTATTTGTGGTTGGACATTGCATTTTAAATGTAATTTTG
The DNA here is from genome assembly GCA_030578275.1 of Meda fulgida. Lineage (NCBI taxonomy): Eukaryota > Metazoa > Chordata > Actinopteri > Cypriniformes > Leuciscidae > Meda > Meda fulgida. The sequence goes on along the minus strand of CM060631.1, from coordinate 4,258,244 downwards.
TATTAGTTGGATTCAAATAATAATAAATAAAATTATAATATCTTTGCACCTTTTGCATAAAATGACCAAAACTTTGATTTAAAAAAAAACTAGGGCTGGGAAAAAATTAATCGTGATTAATCATATCCAAAATAAAAGTTTTGTTTACATAAAATATGTGTGTGTAGTTTGTATAATTATTTTGTATATATCAATACACACACATGCATGTATATATTTAAGAAAAATGTGTTATTAATATAAAAATTTGCATATTTATATATAATATAAATGATGTATAAATATATATACAGTATATACATGCAAATATTTCTTAAATATATACATGCATATGTGTGTATTTATATATACAAAATAATTATACACACTACACACACATATTTTATGTAAACAAAACTTTTATTTTGGATGCGATTAATCACGATTAATTTTTTCCCAGCCCTAAAAAAAACATTCCTAATCATTTTATTCGAGGAAAATGCAAAACAAAGTTTTGCAAACAAATGCAAAGTTTCTCAGGGGAATGCAAAAGTAAGAAAATATAATTTTTCATAATTAATCACCATGTTTCTTTAAATACTCTGTAGTATCTTGAGCATTTCTGGGAATCTGGGATTGTTCTGTTCAGATCGCAGTGGAAAACTATTTCAGAGATTTTAGATCTTATGGCCTGCTAGGAACAAACACACACACACACAATCAGATCATCTTTAGCATGAATTTTAGTTCTCATGAAGACAGGAAATCTTTTTCTTAGAGATAACCTGTTGGTTTGAGGCCTGAGAACACGTTTGCGTGAACTGCACGATCATCTTGATAATGACGTTATCTCTGTGCCGACTTTGTTCCTTACTACTGTTTCCTTCCATCCGTTGCTTTTCCAGTCAGCATTCCTCCCCAGTATCCCCTTTGTTCCAGCATATTTTATTCATCTCTAATTTTGATAATTTCTGGAACGTTTTGGATCTGGATCCTATCCATGCTGAAAATGAGCCTTAATATGAACCTTATTTCAGGGCAGTTTGCTGAAAGGCATCTTTGTTTGCTGAAAACATGCAGTGTTTCGTATTTCGTAAGTTAAATCTAGTCATTTTCCATCTAGGTGCCCATATTTACTTGACTGGTTCTTTGTTTTGCTCACTTTGCAATGAAACCTTTAAATTGAAGGTGAGGTTTCATGAAAATACACTTTCTTTGGCCACTTTTACACCGTCAGTCAGTTCTGTGTGTAACAGTAAAGCACATATGAGATTATTTAGGGCATGTTCAAATCTGATGCATATCTGATATCTGGTCATCTGACTTAAATCTAAACACTTATATCATGATTTTTTGTTATCGTTAAATAGCTTAGGCTCAGGTAATGTTAGTTAATGCATATATGCATGCGTGTGAATGTCATGTGACAGTGACTCAGAGGCATTCACATCTCAGTCATTCAATCATTCAGTCATTCAGTGATGATCAAAGTTCAACTTATAATTTTATCTGGACAAGACCTGAAATTGACAATGTATTGCTTAAATATGTTTTTATTATAATATATAGTATATATATATATTTTTTTTTTTAAAAATGTAATTTATTCCAATGATCAAAGCTGAATTTTCAGCATCATTACTCCAGTCTTCAGTGTCACATGATCCTTCAGAAATCACTCTAATATGATTATTTGATGCTCAAGAAACATTTATGATTATTATCACAGTTGACAACAGTTGTGCTGCTTCATATTTTTGTGCAAACAGTGATTCATTTTTTTCAGGATTCTTTGAAAGTTCAAGAGAAAAGCATTTCATTAAAAAATTAATATTTTGCATTATTATAAATGTCTTTACTGTCACTTTATATCAATTTCATGCGTTCTTTCTGAAGAAAAGTATTAATTTCTTTAAAAAAACAAAAAAAACGAATTGACCCCAAACTTTTGAACGGTAGTGTATATACTGTATATATACATATACTGTATTCTAGGTTCATTATTAGAACTATTTATATCACATTTATATATAATTGTTTATATATATTTATATATTATATAATTTATATATAATTATAATATACATTTATATATTTCTTTCTTAAAATATTTTTTTCTATATTTATCTTCAGTATATTTAGTCTATATTTGTGACAAACAGCAGGTCATTGTGATAAACGCTGCATCATACATAGATACATCCATATATCGGTCTCCTATATCACACGGCCTCTTATACCAACTTCTGATGGTTGTCAAAAACATGAGTCACATCTATTCTTTTACAGTCTGTTTGTCTTACATTTGAATTGCTCAGATTTCATTAGCAAGGGTTAGATTTTCATTCTTAAACCGTGTATTAGAATTCCATTCCCAGTAAAGTTACCAACCAACAACTGAATAACTGCTATATTATGTCTTTACACCAAAGACAATCGTCTTTTACTCCAATTTGATGCTTGATGAATGTTAATTTTGGCTGTACAACGCTTGCTTAAAAGTCGACAAAATGATGAGTGATCTAATCATTTCACAATCACTACAGGACTAACGCTGGCCTGAATCATGTGAGATCAACCAGCAAGTGAGCGCCATGCTCGACGTCATTCGTTTACGTTTTCTCTCGGTGCAGAGATCAAAGATATAGAACGGGGTCAAAGGGCAGGAGATGCCTGGAATCAGCGTTTACACGGAAAATGTGCTCGGCCTCTTTCACATCTAAAGCTTCTTCCCACTGGCACTCGCTCAACCTCTCAAATGCAGATCAGAGGAAACGAGTTTATGTCCTGCTTTGGCTGGAGAAATATGAATTTCTCAGAATCGTTCTGGGGAAATATCACAGCCAAAGGCAGCGAATAAATACAGCCGCGGCCGGGCTGATAACAGTCAGTTGGGGAGATGAAAAAAAGCTGTTCATTAAATTATAAGAATTACTGGAGAGGATAAAATGACTAGTGAAATCAGTGAAACATAGAGGGTTTCTTCTCAAACATAGTGAGCTTCATTTTAAGACATTGAATGCATAATTCTAAGATGCATAATTCAAGTGCATATTTTCCTTTTTGGCTGCTTGCCAGTGCCGAAGTCTGTTAAAACCTGTGCTTCTCTGAGGAGTTCTGTTTGCATGACATATGGACAGCAATCATCTGTTAGAATAAACTTGTTGCTGACTTGTTTTAGTTTTGCGAGCACCATGCTCTATCAAAATGTTTTTTCTTCTGGTAGTTTGATTGAGCAAAATCTTTATCGGACCATCACAATACTTGAGTGATTCAAACATCCCTGAAACAGTTTGAGTGTGTGTTGTACTTGAGCGCTGTGTTTGATCCTGCTCATGACTTGAAGAGCATTGTGAGCAATGAGGCGTATTACAGATGGCCTGAAGGTGTGTGTTCAGAATGTGCATGTTTATACGTAAGTGCGCATGCATGATTGCGAGCATAAGTTTGTCTGCACGCTTTCCTGCATTTATAGCCTGTGCGTATTCCCGTCTCTCACCTTGCATGCGTGATTCCAACAGATGGAATTGGTTTCATACAGCTGGCACGTCCCCAGGCCAAAGCAATTATGAATTATAAACAAGCTTTGCAGAAAACCACACACACATTTCCTCTTCATTCATTCTTTCTTCTTCTCTTTTTTTCTGTCTTTCGATCACACACACGCATGTGTAAATTTAAACAAGCTCAGATCATTTCTTCAAACCACCAGCTTTTGACAGAAATCACAAACCCAGAGGAAAATGTTATTGCTCAGTTGTTGCTCTTTCATTGCTTAGGAGACCTAATGAATGCTTCCATTATGCTTCGTTAAAGGATCAACTTCAGCTGAATTGATGTTTCATTCGTTCATGCTTGTGAGAAAATACTGTAGGAGCCAAAGGAAAATAAAAACAGTATGAAATAAAATACTGGACATCACAATAAGGCATTATGGGCTACACCTGAAAATGCATCGACTAATATTTGCCAAAGAGTTTGATCATTTAAAATTATTTTTGAAAACCATAAAAAAAATCGGCACTTCAAATAAAATAAATGTGGGAAGAAATAAAATATTAAATAATAAAAAAAAACTTTTACGAAGAAAAATAAAAATGTTAACTTTAAGTAAAATTAAATTGAAAGTAGAAATAGGCTATAAAAATAACATAATTTCAAAGTAATAACAAAAACTACAAAAGTAGATCAATGATACAAAAATAACACATGGCTCAGAATTAAAATTAGGCTGCCAAGTTTCGATTGGCTGTTGGCAGCCATTTATATTGATGTCTCATTGTTTATTTTAAGACATGCAGCACATCAATTTCATCTTGATCAGTTCTGAAGTTTGACGTTTTTTAATTTATTTACTGTATAGCGCCCCCTAATGGTGGAGTTTGGCCGTTTTTGCTGTGCATTCTCAGAATATCCTGGTGTCCAAGTTTCATTAGGTTTGAAGTTTGAACTTTGTGTTGAGATGATGAAGGCCATTTTGTGGCTGATATTTGTCAAAACATGAATCAAAATCTGTTTTATAACTCTTTATCTCTGGAGAAACATCTGAAACCTGGAATCTTCAGCAAACTATTGAATATTGCTGTCTAGAAACATTGATTAGATCTAATTTGTGTTCATCACAATCATTCTAATCATTCTCACCCTGACAGAGAGAGAGAAAAAGAGATCAAAATGAGAAGACTTGATTGTTGGTGAAGTTCATGACCTCCTGACTGTGGCCCAGTGATTTACTGCGTGTCCTGGAGTTCATCGGCTGCGTTTGGCTCCAACTCTACACAACTCCAGATCTTCATCATCAGGGGAGCGCGCGGCACGACGTTCCCGACATCCTCACCTCGCCCTTTCCTCTTTGTTCCCCATCTGCTGTGGCATGAGTGCCAAGAGCCTGACATTTACAGAAACGCCCTGCATTTTACACCAGCTCTGATAGAACACACAGCGTCTGAGGAGTAGAGCTGGCCGAATCCATTGACACAGTGTATGCTTTACGCCGTCAACTAAATCCAGGATCAAATCTTCTTGCACATGCATAAAGAGCATAAAGATCTGATTTTGGCCGCTTTCCAATATCTGATCATCTGTGCAACATCTCAAAACTCAAATCTGATTCTGCTCTTAATTCATGATTTTTTGTGACAATTAAGAGTGAGAGTGATTCATATTTTATGTATTGTTGTTTATTTTAAATATATTAAATAATTCTAAATAGTATTTAAATATAAATATTAATAATAACAATTATTTAATTTACTCCATTCATTTTTATGATCAAATTTAGAAGTAAAAACAATATAAGTGAAGTGAAGTAAAAACAATATAATAAGGCATTACAAAATACAACAATATATATACAGTGTATATATATATATATGAAATTAATAATAATCTTATTTAAAAAACTTTAAATTATTTCCCACATCAGGGATTCCAGAACAAAATATTTGCTTGAAGTAATCTGTTCCCAAAAATCAGTTTCATACTACTTGCACAGCACTTTAGATTCGATTTCTGTTGTTTTTAAATGTGATTCTAAACTAAAGTAATATAGACTATATATAAATAATTTAACAACACATTCACATGTTCATGGTTCTCTAAACTTGGTTAATATATTATTTAAAAGAAAGTAGTAAGTTAAAAATTGTTGTTTGACTGCGGATGAATATGGCCCTTCACGATAGAAACTGCTTTACACTGAACTCTGTTAGAGAGCTACATAATAGCAATTTATCTGTTCAATAAAATACCTTACTCGCCTATTGAGTAATAAAAATGCCATCTCTGCTTTTATAACATTTAAAATCCCTCAGTTCTACCAGAAAGACTCGGGAGATAAAATTAAGTAACAGGCATTAATTTATTGGCAGCCCAGTAAGCAATTATTTGTAACGTTCTTTGGTGTAGGCCCCGTCCCTAGATCGTAATCCGAGGGTAGCGGATCAGCGATCAGCATCTCCTGCCTGAAGACGAAGGCAGGGGCGCAGCCGACCCCCCAGGGAAGTATAGACGGGACCATCCCGGTGGTGGTGGGGAGGGTGGAGGTTGTTGTCTTGTCCGCATCTGCAAACTCAAACATGTGTAAGTACCGATCTTTTATACGATAAGAATAAGGGCGTGATTGGATAACTTGAAGGTAACGAGTGACGCAGTAATTGAGTCTTCCTTGCAGAACTTATGCTAAAGCGTTCATTTCTCCAAAAAGCCGAGCCAATGTTTTATTACGAGCTCTGTCGCGTTCTCTTTTTGCTATAGCAGACACTCCTGTTCTGTTTTTTAAACGGGTGATTCCCCAGAGGTTAGAGATTTAGCCTTTCTCGACCTTTCTCGCTCATTGTGACAACTAACATGTGCCACTCCCACACCAGACACTCGTCAAAGCAGCCAGAGCAACTTTTCTCTATTTACAGATATGATGAGACGCGCACGCGTGAGTGGTGTATATATATATGCAGTTTCCCACCAAAACCATCCTGATAGGTCTAAAATATAAACACGTATAGAGGGCTTACCATAGTGAATCAGGGTAAGACAAAAACGCTTTGGAAGAAGGATTGATGATGTGTTCACTCATTATATATACCTTTTGTTAATTTTGAACAAAAAAAGCTGAAGAGTGTACCTTTAATGAATGTAAACAGTCCGTTATAGTTCCAGACTTAAAAAGTGGCACAGCAAAAAAATTATTTTACAGAGTTGAAAGACAAGAAACATTCATACGCCCTTGAACACAAGTCATCCATTTTCTGCTGGACTAAATATTCCCAAATTGAATGCAAGTATGTATTTTTAATCTTCACTTCTTGGAAGGGTTCGCCGCTGAAGTTTGGAACCGTTATTTGCTTGTGTGAGCTCAAAGAGAGTGGAAGACTAACATGACATTTCAACATGTTCTTAATGTTTTCCATCAGTCAAGACAAATGAGGAGATCGGTGGCTTTTGGGTGGACCGTACATTCAGCTCGATGTTTGAGATGGAGAGAGAGAGGGAATCACGAGGTGACGATGATTAGCTTTGAGTGTTGAGTTTGGATGGAGCTCCCATTTTTCTCTCATTGCAATCCAAATGTGGACCTCCAGCCATGTTCATGGTGTTAATAAATGCAGCGTCCGGACGGCCACTCAGCCACCAGACACAGGCCCTTTCACCTGCCCTGCGGGAAGTGCCATCTTTCCCACAGACAGAAAATAAACAGCAGCCTTGCAGGCGTTGAGAGACGGACAAATGGCCCTCCAAATTGAAAAGCAAGGAATTAAATGTTGGCGCCTGCAGCAGCTTCAGCTCATGTGGACCTGAGAGGGTTTTGATCCATGCCAGCACTTTGGCAATACATTAATATCGTGCCAGTATGCTTCAGATTACTGTATGCACCAGCGTCCTAGAAAGCATATCTAGACACTTATCAACCACGTACGCATTGCATTTACATTTACAGACATTGCATTGAAAGTATATATTTTATTAGTCCATGCATTACAATTACATGTCAGTGTTAAGTATTATTTTTATACTGTTATTTTTTTAATAATATTTTGATTTGGCTTTTATTTTTTTTATATTCAGTTTTAATTTGAAAGTATGAATTATGTTATGTGATTTTGTAATTTCTATTAGTTTTTTATTTATATTACTATTTAGGTTTAATTTATATTTTGTTTCATTTTTAATAATTTTTTACAAAGCATCATATGCTCATGTCATTCAAACTATGACTGTTATTATATTTTAATGGTTCTTAAATTGTTTTTCACTCATCCATTTGTGCTCCACAGATCACACAGCAGCATACAGGTTTGGAACGACGTGATGGTGAGTTATTGATTACATCATTTTCATATTTGAAAGAACTATTCAGCAAACATGATTCTTGGCCGTGAAGTGTGTGTGTGTGTGTGTGTGTGTGTGTGTGTGTGTGTGTGTGTGTGTGTGTGTGTGTGTGTGTGTGTGTGTGTGTGTGTGTGTGTGTGTGTGTGTGTGTGTGTGTGTGTGTGTGTGTGCGTGCGTGTGTGTGTGTGTGTGTGTGTGTGTGTGTGTGTGTGTGTGTTCACAAAGCACCAAGGTAAAACAGCACAGCATTTTTCCTCCTGCATGCCTGAAAAAATGAGTAAGTGTCCTAATATCTGGCTTATTTGAAGTGATGACAGAGGAACAAGCATTAAAATCCGGCTCAATAAGCAATTTAGAGATTTGTGACGAGGTCATGATGAAATTGTAATGAAATCAGTCCAAATTTCTGACCGCATAATCTTCCTATTTATTCATTTTTCGGCAGTCAGCGCCACGGCGACGACAAGCAAGCCTAATCCGCCTGATTGACATCTCAGTCTAAATTGACTTGGAATTACTGAGAAAAATTCCGGACAATTAATAAGCACATTTTTCACCCTTTTGATGTTTGTGAGGAATGTACACCCTAAAAGACAAATATTTTAATACTTTGATAATGTGAAAAGCTTCTCTGATGTTATCGCTGTAATCTGGAACCTGTAATTCTAACATTCCACTCCAGATTGTCCAACAGCACCGTTTTACAGTTTATTTTTTAATAAAAATTTTTTTTTTTTATAACAATAGCTAGGACCCATCTCTCAATACTTAGGTCACTTTTTCAAAACTCTTCATACAGTTCTCCTCACCAGACTTAGCTTGGCAAAGCAGTAAATTTCACATTAAAAATGCACTTAAACTTCCAAAACACACCCAAATCAAACTATTCTTCCATATAGCACAGTTGTCAACCCACAAACACACTCTGACCTAAAAACACTAAAACAGGCAGCATTATTGCTGTCTTATTCAGTTTTGTATTATTAAAGCCTAAATTCAATCTGTTCTTCAAATAAAGCGATCGAGTTTCTTCAGAAAATTTGGACTAAACCGCTCAATTCATATGGATTAATGTTATGATCTCTTTATGAACTTTTTGAAGCGTCAAAGTGGTAGTTGTGTAGCTGTCAATGGATTTGTGTTCCGAAGATGAACGAAAGTCTTTGGAATGGGTTTGGAACGGCGTGACGTGGGAATGTGGGAACGACGTGAGGGTGAGGGGGAATTTTACATTTTTGGGTGAACTAACCCTTCAAGTTTTTGAGAAAGTGATGTAAATATGTGCAAATACCTGTAGGTATAGTTTGGCTGTGTTTGTGTCTAAATGAGACGAGAATTCATGAAATTAGAAAGAAGTAGTAATTGAATGCATTTTGTACCAAAGCAATGATAAATGATCCTGTGCTCAGAAATGCTGTTGTTTAGAAAATAGTTTTTTTTTCTTTTTTTTCTTTTTTTAAGTGACCCAAGTATTGGAAAAAAAGTGGTCTTAGTGACTGTATAAAACCGTAGAGCGAGTCTCCTGGAGGAATGCAGAGTGACTGCAGGATGCTATTTTATTCTGAAAGGACTGGAGCTGTCAGTCATCTGCAGCTGGAGGCTGTTTGATGAAGAGAGTGATCGTGGCCGCGGGATAAACCGTCCCACACAAGACAAACAGCACAACGATGAGCTCATCAAAGCTGAAGAGAGGCAGGAGATGTCCAGAAATGTGACTGTGTTTATGGACATCTGCTGCTGCACTTCAGTCTGTAATGCACGCTTGAGATCTGTCGGTCATTCTCCTTCATCTGCATGGCATTTGCTGGTTCATGCATCACTCAAAGTATAGCATTTGAATGCTGCCATCTTTGCTCGTGGGTGTTTAGTTTCGGACTCCATGTGTTTGAGCCACACACCTTTAAGTGACAAATTGTGCATGTCCAAATATTTATTTGTTTGTTTGCCTGTCTATTTATTTTAAGATTACTTTGTTTGGATGTATTTATCTATTATTTAAATATAAAAATATTGTCAAAAAATATATTTTTTTAAATATTTATTTATTTAAAATGTTTTCAATTATTGTTTTTAAATGTAGTTATTTAAAAACAGACTAATTCATTCTAAAAACATTTTTGTTAAATCTTGTTTTGTAATAATCTTTGTTTTGTTTTTAGGGTTGAATAGAGCTTTACAAAACATCATCACTTCCTCAATTAAAAACAATCAAAAATCGTGTGTGTATATAAATATATATTTGTGTGTGTGTTTATTTAAATAGAGTTAATTAAAATCACTAATTTGTTTTAAAAAAAAATAATAATTAAAAATGTGTACATCAATGTAGCAATGTTCAGGGAAGAAGGAGGCGGGAACCGGCGAACAATCAAAATATAATTTATTTTAAATAAAACAAACAAACAAAAATACCGCCAGCAGCCCCTCGCGGACGACTGCTGGCTACCGAAAATAAATATAACTAAAGTAAAATACAAAAACAAAACACAACTAAAATACAGGCCTGTTCCTCTCTCGATCATCAACGTCGTCGCTCCTCCTTTATGCTTCCGCTCCTCCGTGAGAGATGCGAGACCGGTGTGCCTAACAGGTGTTGCTCATTAGCAATCGCACCACCGGCCTCGCGCCGTTCTCTCACGTCCCTCGGCCGTCCTGTTCGCCACATACCCCCATCGCCCCTCACAGGCCGGGGGGTACCCACGAGGCTGTGCCTACTCCCCCCCCCGGCGGCGGCGATCCCTGGGGAGTATGGACAGACAAACCGAGGGAAACGGAGACGGAAGCATGAGGAGCGACAGATCGAGAGAGGGGAGAGAGGAAAAAAAAAAAATTGGTCCGGTTCCCACAACGCGCTGCCATCTGGTCCCCCACCAGCTGGCGATCTCCTCCGCGGTGCCTGGCGGTGACGCTGGGTAGCCCTCGGTGGACGGCTCGACGCTCCTCCGCCGCCCGGTGGACGGCGACGGCTCCTCGGGTGCCTTGGGCAGACGGCAGGAGTCCCCCGCTCCCTGCTCCTCCCCTTCACTGGTGGACGGCAGCAGGCTCCGGCCCACGGCGAGCGGCGGCGACTCCTCCTCTCCCTCCCGGATGGCAGCCGCCCCTCCAATACCCAGGCGGCCGGCAGCGAGCTCGACCGTCCCACCGGCAACTCACTCCAGCGCACCGCCTCGAGCGTCCGTGGCCGCGAGTCCCCCGCTCCCTGCTCCTCCCCTCGCTCGGCGGATGGCAGCAGGCTCCGGCCCACGGCGAGCGGCGGCGACTCGCGCACCATGCTCGATGGCACCGCGGATTCCCCACACCGGCGAGGACTCTCTGACAGCGCGTTCCTCCCTCTTCCCGGGTTTCGGCACCAGTGTAGCAATGTTCAGGGAAGAAGGAGGCGGGAACCGGCGAACAATCAAAATATAATTTATTTTAAATAAAACAAACAAACAAAAATACCGCCAGCAGCCCCTCGCGGACGACTGCTGGCTACCGAAAATAAATATAACTAAAGTAAAATACAAAAACAAAACACAACTAAAATACAGGCCTGTTCCTCTCTTGATCATCAACGTCGTCGCTCCTCCTTTATGCTTCCGCTCCTCCGTGAGAGATGCGAGACCGGTGTGCCTAACAGGTGTTGCTCATTAGCAATCGCACCACCGGCCTCGCGCCGTTCTCTCACGTCCCTCGGCCGTCCTGTTCGCCACAATCAAATTAATCTTGTTTTTTTTTTCTTTAGGGGTTGTATAGGGTTGAGCTTTAGCAGATATCATCCCCATATAAAAATCATCAATGAGATGTCCTCACTAATATACTGAGTGTGTGTGCGTGTGTGTGTGTGTGTGTGTGTGTGTGTGCGTGCGTGCGTGACCTTGTCAAGAGTATGTGTCAACGCAGTGCCCTCCTGACCCGTCCATCAGAGACTGCAGCAGAAGACACAGTGTGTTTCATTATATTTGCTTTTCATCACGGGTCTCAAACCCAAAAGGCTAGGTGCATGCTGAAGAATTAATGGGGTCATCTGAGATCATCAGTGTTTTAATTCAACTTTAATCCTGTTCCACCTCAATTCCCAAAACCCCCACATACCTGGCTTATTGAAGAGCCGATCCACGTCCCTCAGAGGAGCCGGCTTACATCTGACCTCTGAGTCTCATTCAGTTCTCAGACAGAAATTAAAGAGAAGAAATACACTCTTGAACAAAATCTTAAGACCGGGGGAAACATTGCAAGTATTCGCATTTCACGCTGGTGGATCATAACCAGGTTGTAAACTGCTTCAAAATGCCAAAAGAAGAAACAGAAGCAAGAGACAAAAAATAGAGAGTAGGCAATTTATTGAAAACTGCATTTGAACTCAAACAGGCTGTTCATCAGCTGATCAAAAGTTCAAGACCATAGCCCAAAAATAAACCTACAACAGAACAAAAAGTGTCAAAAAAGGACTCAGTAGTGAGTAGCCCCACCGTTCTTGTTGATCACTTCAAACACTCATTTCGGCATGCTTGATGCGACTGTTCCCAGGAGGCTGCTGGGAACTTTGCTTCATGTGGTGAAGATGGCTTCACGAAGGGCATCCACGGTCTGGAACTGACGTCCGTTTTTGTAAACTTCCCTTGCCATCCATCCCCAAATGTTCTCGATGAGATTTAGATCAGGAGAACACGCAGGATGGTCCAAAAGAGCAACATTATTCTCCTGGAAGAAGTCCTTGGTCAGGCGGGCGTTGTGAATTGCAGCGTTGTCCTGTTGAAAGACCCAGTCAAGAGGGACGCCCGCTGCAACATCTCCACATAGCCAGTTGTCGTTTGACGCCCCTGGACAACCTGAAGCTCCATTTTCCCATTGAAGGAAAAAGCTCCCCAAATCATGATGGAGCCTCCTCCACTGTGCCGCGTAGAAAACATCTCCGGTGGGATCTCCTTGTCATGCCAGTAACGTTGGAAGCCATCAGGACCGTCCAGGTTAAATTTTTTCTCGTCAGAGAATAAAACTTTCTTCCACCATTCAATGTCCCATGTTTGGTGCTCCCTTGCAAATTCCAAACGGGCAAGTTTGTGGCGTGGGAGGAGACGTGGCCTTTGAAGATGTTTTTTGTTCTTGAAGCCCTTCTCTCGCAGATGACGTCTTATGGTTATTGGGCTACAGTCAGCATCAGTAAGTGCCTTAATTTGGGTTGAGGATCGACCTGTGTCTTCACGGACAACCCGTCGGATCCTGCGGCTCAGTGCAGGTGAAATTATTTTTTGTCTACCACTTTACTTTTTTTGTCCCATAACTCTCAGGATCTTTTAAGAAATGTAAAAGGACTGTCTTACTGCGTCCAACCTTGGCAGCGATGGCGCATTGCGAGAGGCCTTGCTTGTGCAGCTCAACAATCCTGCCACGTTCAAAGAGAGAAAGCCTTTTTGCCTTTGCCATCAGGAGATCATGAAAGTGTGACTGCCTGAAGATCAATGACACGAAAGCCATATTTCTGTGCAGATTTTACCTTTTTTGCCTATGGTCTTAAACTTTTGATCAGCTGATGAACAGCCTGTTTGAGTTTAAGTGCAGTTTTCAATAAATTGCCTACTCTCTATTTTTTGTCTCTTGCCCCTGTTTATTCTTTTGGCATTTTGAAGCAGTTTACAACCTGGTTATGATCCACCAGTGCGATATGCGAATACTTGCAATGTTTCCCCCGGTCTTAAGATTTTGTTCAAGAGTGTATATGCGGTTTTGTCAAATTTGAAAATTAACCGTCCGTCAATCAGCTCACTTCAATAACTATAACTTCAGCTCTTTATTTCCATCCTGTTCATTTTCATGTCCATAAGTTATAATTAATTCAGTTGAATTATATTTCAATAAATTTCGAAAAAAGTACAATTATTTTTAAAAGCCCTAAAGTCCTACAGATAGGAAAAAGTAACAGAAATTATCCAGTGGGTTTTTTTCTTCTTGTTAAATATTTGTTTTGTTGCAGATGAACATGTGAAGCGAATTAAACTACATCATGTAGAGCCTGTGCAGTGGAGAAGTGAAGCTCTGCCTCCATCTGTTGCTGTAGGGATTTTCCCATGAGCACCTGAGCTAAACTCACTGAGGCAATGCTGACACCTGGTGACTGAACTCTGAGATCCTTTGACAGAAGCGTCAGAAAAGACTTCATCAATGACTCTGTTCTTAGTGTCCCAGCCTTAAAGGAACAGTTCACACTTTTAGAAAAACCTGGACATTCTGAAATCAAACTCATTTTGTGTTCCATTTAAACATTTTTTTTTTAAAAGACAGAATGTTCTCCATAGATATGACCAGCCACAATCAAAGTCTAAACACAAGTCTTTATTATACACCATTATTGGCGTTACAAAGTCTTGCCTGAATGCTTGAAGTTATAAACAGCATTGTTGAAGGGTGTACAGGCCTACAGAGAGATATAGATAGATAGATAGATAGATAGATAGATAGATAGATAGATAGATAGATAGACAGACAGACAGACAGACAGACAGACAGACAGACAGACAGACAGTCAGACAGACAGACAGGCAGTCAGACAGACAGACAGACAGACAGACAGACAGACAGACAGACAGTCAGACAGTCAGACAGACAGACAGACAGACAGACAGTCAGACAGACAGACAGACAGTCAGACAGTCAGACAGACAGACAGACAGACAGACAGTCAGACAGACAGTCAGACAGACAGACAGACAGTCAGACAGACAGTCAGACAGACAGTCAGACAGTCAGACAGACAGACAGTCAGACAGACAGTCAGACAGTCAGACAGTCAGACAGACAGTCAGACAGACAGACAGTCAGACAGACAGACAGACAGACAGACAGACAGTCAGACAGACAGTCAGACAGACAGACAGACAGACAGACAGACAGTCAGACAGACAGACAGTCAGACAGACAGTCAGACAGACAGACAGACAGACAGACAGACAGACAGATAGATAGATAGATAGACAGACAGACAGACAGACAGACAGACAGTCAGACAGACAGACAGTCAGACAGACAGACAGACAGACAGTCAGACAGACAGACAGACAGACAGACAGTCAGACAGTCAGACAGACAGTCAGACAGACAGACAGACAGACAGTCAGACAGACAGACAGACAGACAGACAGACAGATAGATAGATAGATAGATAGATAGATAGATAGATAGACAGACAACAGAAAACAGGGATCCATGAGAGTTTTAATAAGGAATTCCACACACGGTTTATTACAGTAGCGATTGGTTCTGAGCAGCTGCTGTCTGTCTGTTGTTTCCCATGGTGAGTTGATTGATTAGCTGAGTTTGTCTCCACCGGGGTGCCGTATCTTCATCTGCTCCGACGGAACCGTCTCTTCCCGGCATCCCTGCTTCTCTCGATTACAGCCGCTGGTGTCCTGGGAATGTCCAGCATCACTCACAGCGGCTGCTTTTATCTGATCCGCCCGCTGTTGCTCGTATCCTACAGGCAGATCTCATCATTTGATGGGCTGTTCAATCTGTCTGTGTCGAAGCACAGCTGAGGGCCTGCGGTGATCCAGACCGCTCAGGGGAACCTGTCTAGAACATAACTGTATTTGTGTTCTGCTACGTCTCAAAGAAACACTGAAATCCTCAGTAGGGACGTGAGAGGATTATTGTGTGCACATCAAAATGCTCTTAAAGGCATAGTAAGGGATTTCTGAGAATCATTGTTGAACACATGCTGATATTTGAAATCAATCCAAATAAACACACCCACACCCTCCCGTCACTGTTCTGCCCCCCAAATGTCTCTTTATCGTGTTATTTTTTATATTATTTGTGAAAAATACAGCGAAGATGACGAACGAACGACAAGGAAGAATAAAACATAATCATACAGTACACAAGTGTATACAAGCAAGAGTGTGTTGTTAGTTGCCACTCTCCAGCTGCACACACTCAAAGCCAATGTAACTCACGTATGGAGCAACACAACACCAGCGTCCATTTTCAGGCCTTCCCGCTTAGGTCTCTACAGCGCTGCAAAGATTTTCTATTAACTCTGCTCCTGAAGCTCTTCTGATCATAACCCTTCTTTTTCCAGTGATATTCTTCTGACCTTTTCTCTTTTGTAATGTCTCTCAGCCATCTCTCTTTCTACACTCTTTCTTCGAATCTCTTGCTCACTCACTCCCTCTAGTCCCCCATCATGTCAAGTCAAGTCAAGTGTATTTATATAGCGCTTTTCACAATATAAATTGCATCAAAGCAGCTTCACAATATCAATCAAATAACATAACAATGTTTGTTTCTTAGTGAAAAAACATCCACGTTTGGTAAGGCTGATCAATGGTATTAATGCTTGGTTAATTATTTTGAATATCCCCAACTGAACAAACCAAAGGCAACAGTGGCAAGGAACCGAAAAACTCCATCAAGTGACCTACTGGTGTCCTAAAACTCCATCAGGTGACCTAATGGAGAAAAAAAAACCTTGGGAAACCCAGGCTCAGTCGGGGGCCAGTTCTCCTCTGGCGTTTATGAACTAGAGGCCGGATTTACAGTAACTGTAATTTGATACAGAATTTTGTTTTATTTTATCACTTCGGGGTGGGTACGTGAACCGGAATCACAACATTTTATCTGTAGAGTGGGAAAGGGATCCTCCATAGGGAGAGGCTAGTTGGCACTTCAGCACTGCGTTGTCATCGGGTCCAGGCAAAGCTCCTAGTCAGATCTGGATACGGCCTGGATCCGGTCGGCTGCGGGAAAACCTCGGGATAAACAAAGACACTAAAATTAGCGTAGATGCCATTCTTCTTATGATGATGTAACGAGTACATCAGGATTTAAGGGAAGTGTTCCCAGTTCCGGCTGACCTAATCTATGCAGCCTAACATTGAATTATAGAAGTCTATAATATATTATGTGTATGCTAGGTCAAAGAGATGTGTTTTTAGTCTAGCTTTGAACTGACAGAGTGTGTCTGCTTCCCGGACAATGGTAGGACATGAGTGGACACGCCCCCTACTGCTGATTGGCTCACTCTCCTCCCCATCATGAGTGGACACGACCCCTTACTGCTGATTGGCTCACTCTCCTCCCCCATCTCCCCCATCATGAGTGGACACGCCCCCTTTCTGCTGATTGGCTCACTCTCCTCCTCATCATGAGTGGACACGCCCCCTTACTGCTGATTGGCTCACTCTCCTCCCCCATCTCCCCCATCATGAGTGGACACGCCCCCTTACTGCTGATTGGCTCACTCTCCTCCCCCATCATGAGTGGGCACGCCCCCCTACTGCTGATTGGCTCACCATCTCCTCCCCCATCGTGTGGACACGCCCCCTACTGCTGTTTTGCTCACTCTCCCTATCGTGAGTGGACACACCCCTTACTGCTGATTGGCTCACTTTCTCTCGTCCCCCATCATGAGTGGACGCCCCCTTCTTCTAATTGGCTTTTTTCAGCCACTTGCAAAAATTATGAAAAAAACTACTAAAACTAAAATTAAATTGAAAATATAAAAAATAAAACTAATTCAAAATATGAATAGAAACTATAATCGTATCTTAATTATGCTAAAATAACACTGGCCTATAACAATCCTTAGGCCCTAAACATATATTTTACACATATTTGTCTTTCATACTTAAATTATCGTATGTTTCTGTATTCAGTCACCATTGGTATTCAGTCCCCATTAGTAACTGATGGATGAAATATTGTAGAATGATATTTTCAAATATGAGGTTGAAAGACAAACTGTAAGCGGTTGAATGGAAACTCTGTATTTCTCATGTTCACTTTCACTTCTTGACTTCCTGCTGCTCTTTATAGCTCTCTTTACAGGGAAATGTTCCCCTCCTACATTTACTCTCAATTAAATATAAAGCAAATAATAGAAACTGCCAAACATTGCAAAGCAACAAACAATAATTAATTACATAACAAAATGCAGCAACAATCACAAAACGAATTAAAATGTCCGTTACCTTCCCTGTCATTATTTGTATTTATTTTTTGTATTGATTGTACTGATACAGTTTGTAATGATGGTGAGTACATATTTACAGAATTTCTATTTTGGGATGAACTATCCCTTTAAACAGGTTTGTTTTGCAGTTCTACTAATAGTCAGCAGGCGGCAATATTGTCTCATATTTCATCTGATTGAAGTCGTTTGGTTTTTATTTTGAAATATAACGTGAGTTATGTTTAATATCATGCATTCATATGGGGTTTCTGTAATATAAGTTCAAGAATGACTCAAGTTTAGATTTTTTTTTATCATTAGCCTATTCTCATTTCCAGGGGTTTAAACTGTTCAGACAGATGATGAGCTGGGTACTGTTTCAAAATGTTACTCAAATTTTGAGTATAGACAAATATAATATTTTTTTTTTCCCAACTGAAACTTCTATCCTGAATCCTGTTTAAACTGTTAAACTTTAAATTAAGCTCGCAGCAGTTGTTTTAAGAAGGACTGTTAACTTAACAGTCAATGGCTTTAATTAAATGCATTGCTTTTATTTCAGCAGTAGCTTTAGGTCAAACACTCGGTCTCTCAAACACTTCTGATACATTACATCTTGCACTGAAATGCAGTATTCAGGTGAAGTACAAAAAATTATAAATCAAGTACAATCTACCCTTTATTTCATTCATGAATAGCATATGTGAAAATAGTTTGTAGAGGTCCACCACAGAAACAGTTCTATGCATTATCTTTAGAGTTTTTATACTGAGATAGCCATTTTGGAAATGCATTTGGTTATTGTGATAAATTTCTCTTTTTCTGTTTTGTACAGCTGACATTCCAGGAAATTCCTCCACATTTTCCTGCAGGAATGCACAGCAGCATGAGAGAGTGGAAAAGTTGAAAGTTCACTCATTTATGTCACATGTTCGATGACAGTGTCAGTGAGTGTTGTGTGCTTTTCCCAGGAAGTCTCTTTGTGCAAGAAACAAAATAGATACTCCAATCATGAATACTGTATAATTAAAGATGTTATATTGTGACAGCTATAAGAAGTGACCGTTCTGTCCATGACTGGGTTCAAATGAAAGATGTGTATGCATTGACATCTTCTATAAAACACACAGGGATCTCATATGTTCTGATAAAGTCCCCATGTTCAGAGAAGTTCATTTTTTAATGTTTTTTCTCGGTGTTTATTTTATTTTTTGTGAACGCTAAGGAAACATTATTCTTCAAACATAATGAGAATGTTACTTTTAATGTTCTCTGAACATCCTGAAACAAGTAACTTTTAAATATAACGTTGCAGGAAAAAAAAACATTTCATGCATGATGTATAAATAATGTTTTTGTGCTCATTTTTGAGAGCATTATTAAAGACCAGATAACTTTCTGAAAGAATGTTTTGAGAGAACCTTGCCAGAATTTTAGCTAAAGTTCTTCGAATGTTAGTCTTGACCCCTGACCTCGCATAGACCGTCTAATGCATTCATCTCTGTTGATCTGGTCAATTCTAATCTGATTCTGATGGAATGTGTACAAGCTTTTCTCTGAGTGTTCATTTGTTAGTGTGAATGTTTGTGCAAATTCATGCATGAGTTCTTCACTTCTCATTTCCCCTCTTTGCAGCTCTCACACAACAGTTTTCACACAACAGTTGCCAACATGTGCCGTATATTTACAACTCTGCTTTATTGTGAAAGCTTCATCTGTACATGATGTTCCAAAGAAAGGTTATCTTTGTAATCTTTCATCAAAATGCAACCACTTGACAATGCAATAACATGCCTCTGACATGACTTTCTTTTTCAGAAGATGTTATACAACCCTTGTGAATCTACTGAGCCAACAACCTAATCAAATGAATTTTACTTTTACAGTTGTAATGTAAAATGTTTTTGGTCTCCACAATGGCCCTTCATCCTTACAAAGAGCCTCAGTAATCGCACTGACCTCAAGCAAGCAAAACATTTCAGATACAATCAACCCTAAAGATGGACAAACTTGAGTATGACCATGGTCAGTGATCAGTCAATAAAAACTCAAATTTGTTGTACTTTAATGAGAAAACCTCCCCAGTCTGTTTACTTTGTCAGACTGTTTCTAAAGCAGAAGTTTACTTTTCAATACTTCAGAGTACAATTCACTGTGGGAATGTTTTCACATTCACTCAAGTGTGTTTCCAGTGAGCTGTTTTGGCATGAATGCACAGGGTTATTGCCTATTGCTCTTTATAGACGTGAGTCGAGGTTCCTTGTCCACTCTGTCATGTAAACGTCTCCAGATGGGACAAACAACAAGAATATCTGCATGCAAAATTCTGGAGGAACATGCATAGATTGAAGAATTATAATCATACACATTCAAAAACAATAACAGTGCGCGTGTGTGTGTGTGTTTATCAGTCTCATATGAGCCTGTACACAGTAATGAGTAGGCTAATGTGAATGTTGTGATAAAAGCTAGCCATTGGACTTGTTGGAAAAGTCATCTATTGTAGCAAATAATATATTTTAAATTAATCATTTGGGCAAAAATAGGGGGTCTAACTAAATAGGAAAAAATGAATTAGACCAAACGTTCTGAATTAATTCACAAGAAAAGAATAAATGCATAGAATGATTCATTTGCATGTTTCATCCTCACTACAAAAGGTCTAGCTACAGATTTAGACAGTCAAATTTACAGGGTAGCCTATATATTGTACAATAGTTGATAGTGGGCTTCTTTAGTCGTGTTGGGAGTAAAATATGTATGTGGCAACAAACAATCTTTTTCCAGACTATATTGAGGGAGCGCCCAGCTAGGGCTTATTTCCCGAGATTATGACGTCGTTCGGAAAGCCCCGCCCCCGGCTCGCTTACGCACTCTGCACGCACGGCTGTTAAACACGGTCAGTTTGTGTAATAACCGCCCGCCGCGAACACAACAGCGATCGGCGCGGCGTTTAGGAGGAAAGCGTCGCGTCAGAGCGTTACTTTCTCACGCACAACATGGAACAGAGAACGTTAGTTACAAAACAGCGCATGAGACAAAAACAAGCGCGGGCACCCGCAACTTCATGCTGACAGCGATTTAAAAGCCTTCGTAAAAGTTTCGCTGACGCGCGCGTGACGTTGGACGAGTCAAATGTAACAGGCGAGTTTGTTTGTTTGTCTTTAATAATTAAAATCGGAGGGAAGTGTAGCTTGGCATGGGCGCCAAACAGAGCAGTCCCGCTGCCAACGGGCGCACGCGAGCGTACTCGGGCTCGGATCTCCCGTCGAGTAACGTTAGCGGCAGAACGGCTGCGATGAGATATCACGCGCACAGCACATCAGGTGCTACTTCATCACCACCATCATCATCATCATCATCAGCGGCAGTGGCTTCTCACTATTTCAGCGCCAGGACGCGCTCCGTGGGGGGTGGCACCGGTGGCCCGGGCGTGCGACCCCAGTCGGGCATTAATATACCGATCTCCGGGGCGTATAGCTCTCAAGAGTCCGGTAACAACACACCGGAGGAGAACGGCGGAGAGAGAGAGCGGTCAACCAGCACCCCGAGACTGTTGATCGGATCTTTACCTGCCCACCTGTCGCCTCATCTCTTTGGAGGTAACGTTAACAGTTAAATGAACAGTTATTGGTAGTTGATATGATGTACTTAAAGGGATATTTCATCCAAACATGAACATTCTGTCATCTTTTACTCACCCTCATGTTGTTCCAAACCTGTATGAGTTTTGTTCTGTTGCACACAAAAGAAGATATTTTAAAGATTATTGGTAACCATTAAGTTGGTGGACCCCATTGACTTCCATAGTTGAAAAAAAAAATTATGGAAGTCAATGGGTCCATCAACTGTTCGGTTACCAACATTCTTCAGATATCTTTTGTGTTCAACAGAACAAAACTCTGTTGAAAACTTAAATTTTTGGGTGAACTATCCCTTTGTGAAACACAACGTGTTGTGAAACACATTTGTGAAACACATAAAACACATAACGTGTTTTAAATCTTGTAAATACGGGTGGTCGACATATTTCCATGAAGTTTTCATGTCCATCAGCATTTTTATATTAATATCAGTGCAAATGTGTAAGAGCACTGTGTATATAATAGTTTGAGAGGTTAAGATTAGGTGTCAAGTTCATGTTTGTTATTTTTCTACTTCCCAGCTTATGTCATGATCAATATCACAATGGCAATAATTAATGGATTAACCCTTGTGGAGTTTGATCCTTCAACTTTTAGGTAACCACTAGGTCACACCACCACCTATAAGGTTGAACCAACCTTTTGATTTCCAACAGTGACGAAAGAATATGTTTTGGTTTATTATTGGTTGAAGCAAAATGGTGTGCTTATCGAAGGATGTGATGAACCTCTTGTTCTGTATTTTGTGCAGTTATGTGCAAGCTGTTTTTTTTTTTTACAGATGCATGGTAACATGCTGGTGCAACAGTGGTATGATAAGAGACTGCAACATGTTCTGAGGAACCTTGTTGTGGTTAGGAAGTTTTCTGAACATGTGTAGAGATGCATGTGAGCGATAACTATTTCTGATAAGTTCAGTCGTCATGCTGGTCTTTTTTGTTGTTGTGTTTCTGAGAACCTGTTCGGTATCTGATGATTCATAAACAGCGGTCATGCTATGTAAATGGCTAATTCTCAGGAAAACTGTCCAGAACAGGTTCTGGTCATCATATCATGAAGTTCTGTTTTGCATTATCCACATTTGTCTCATTACCGTGCTAATTCTCTTTACATTTGACTCGGTTCTCATTTTTTCAATTCATGCATTGCATTCATACAATTTTTCAGATCATGACTATGACTTTGGTGTTGATAGTGCATTACAGTTTGAGCTACAGGAAAGCTACCAAAAGTAAAATGTCAAGATGCATTATTTTGGATGCAAAATGTCATGTAAAATAGTGTCTAAGAGCAAAAAAATTATAATGGTTGTACAATATTCTTTAAGTATACCTCATTTGTGAAATATGGCCTGTACATGCTGATGTTTTGTATTGGCCGTTCTTTGTTTCTTACACTCTGGAATATTCAAATCCAGTGGAAAGGCAGGAGAGGCCGTCAGTTATTGGGATGGAATTTCCTCAGTCGTTGTGGCCTGGATTGAACTTTAATTCTCTAACAGGCTCTTACTGGTGATTGTAGTTAATCTTTAAACGTTGTCTGAGTATGACTTCTAACCGTCTGTGGATTAGATCAAGAAGGGAGTTTCTATAGGGGAAATGAGACTTGTTCATTTCTATTATCAAAAAGCACGGGGAATTCTTCCTATAACAGGCTTTCCATATGTGCAATTTGTATCAAACCTGGAGGCAAAATCATTGTGTCGTGTCATGATCATTGTCTAGATCTCTATTTGAACTACTTATTTTAATTGTGTGACTTTACATTGTAAAAAGAGAATGAGAACTGTATAGAAAAACCAGTGTAGTTCTGCATGTTTCAGTGTAATACAGTTTTGAAAGAGATCTTGCTGTTTTGACATACAAGATTGAAAACACTCTTTAAAAGAGCTGACATCAGAGAGGAGTATCACTTCTAGTGAATGTTTAATTTCTAAGAATTTTAATTATATGCATGCACAGCAAGTTGAATTTTGAATGCAATCTAGTTCCATAGGCTTCAGTGAGTTTGTCATGCAGTGTTGTTTTACTCTCCTCTTGTTTTGTTTCACGTAACAAATGCATGCCATGTTCAGTTGTTCTCATTTAATTAAACATATGTAATATAAAACCCGTTTTCTCCAATAGTTTTCAAAGATTTCCAAACTATATTTGTAATGCATTGTGTGCTGGTATCACACCAAAATCAAAATCTGCTTTCAAGCTAGCCATGCACTGATGAATTAAGTGCAATAAGAGCAAAACCTTTTAAATAGACAATAAATATGGTTAGTTTTAACTTCATGTTGTCTTTGATGTCCTACAAATCTGTTGACAGAGATCTAGACCATTTCCACACCGCAAACCACCAATGAAACCAGACCCAGTCGTTTGGTTCGTCATTGCTGTGGTTTCAAAAAAATGTCCTCTGCCGGTCATGCATGAACTCAGGACACCTGACACGTGGTCCATGTTCATACTGTCCACACTCAGTAAAATACACACATAAACAGAGAGTGAGCCAAACTGTGTGTACATTAAATACACACTGCCTTCCTCCTGCTTCACTCTCACTTTAAATGAAAGCCAGGAAGTGTTTGTTGTGGCTCCCCTTTGCTGTCTGCTTTTCTCTGACTTGACTTTGACTCAACAGGCTTTGTGCGGCTCACTTTACTGGAACGGCTTCGCCTACAAGCTGGTGAATGATTGCTATTGTGCATTAACGTTTCTGTTTTTGATGGTGATAGCACATGTTGGCATATTGATATGTCTTAGGCTTCCACATCTACTCATTTTTACTAGTTAACCAATCGTCTGTCAAAGTTTACCTTATGTAAATGACTTACAAAACACTGTGTAGCATCAGCGGTCTTGTCTAGTGTTTTGATGGACATGTGTGTGACTGAGGAAATGAAAGCATGCATATCTCCGTCTATTGCATGCTTTTGCACCTGAATTCAGACCATCACAGATGTCCAAAACGCCAGCACATTCACTTAAGACATGCTTTTCGAATGCAAGTTAGTTAACTTACAGATAATATGGAGAACAAATATTTTAATACTGTGATCGTCCAATACCAATCTGGCTGTTAAATATTACGTTATTAAAATTAACACCGAGAACATGCATGCACAAAGTGTTTATCAATGTACACAAGATCTTGTCATTAGACAAAAAAAAAAAATTAAAGGAAGAGTTTATTGAAGCCTATTTTAAAAAATCTAAAAAAGTTTGCATAAATCTTTTTTGTTGAGTATCATTTAATACATCAGTCTTGTATGTATGGTATAGTGAGAATATGGAGTTCACACTCAATTATAACCAGAGACCCAAACTGAGTAAACATTATGCATTTGGTGCATTTAAACTAATTTAAAACCGAATTAATGCAGGTTCACACCAAGGACAATAAGAATATTTAAAAATCGTAAAATGTAAAAGAATAGCAGACTACACACCACAACTATAATCACTTTATAACAAATTTTAAAGAGCTTTAGCATTTAAAGGGGACCTATTATGCCCCTTTTTGTAAGAGTTTCTGTGAAGTTTTAGCTTAAAATACCCCACAGATCAATTAATATACCAAGCCAAAATGCCCCTTTTTCGGTGGAAGCTAAAATATAAAATTTGTATTTGTGTATCTTTAAACACAAATTAGCTGCTGCTCCCCACCCCCCTTTACAGCTCGTGCCTCGGATACTCTGGCAACAACAAAACTGGAGAAACAGTATGGGGCCGTTTCCACAGAATGCTTTTGCATGGGTTGGTGGATTTTTACCATTATTGGGTGATTGTGTGCACACTGCCAACACAGTTTTGTGTTCAAACACCATGTAAAAGTGAGTTTTGCACAACAGGTCCCCTTTAAAGTGGGAAACCACAAAAAAATCGCAGCACGAACGGCACTTATTATAAATGCTAATATCGTTATCATTATAGTTAGGGTTAGTTATTGTCTTGGTGGGTGTAAATGGGCCTTTAAGTTTGATTGCACTGATTTAAAACTATTATTCAGCAATTCATTTAGCATGTAATGAATATCATCAGATAACTAGTGCAAAGATGGGGAGCAGAAGAAATATTCCCATTGGGAATCGTCTGACATCAGGGAAATGGCGCATTAAGGGTGTTACTCACACTAGGCACGGTTGCCATAAACCGGGCCCGAGTACGATTGTCCCCCCTCCCCCCTCCCCCTCTGGCCTGCACTCACATAGGGTTTCAGCATTCGTGAGCACGCTTACGTCATTATGGTGCGACGGTTTCGGGATAAACAAGAAGAGCGGCGCTCTCTGAACACAATGGAGTCCATCGGTGTTTTCTTTGTGGATAATTTTGTGTCGTTTGGTCCACGGTGGTCCACAGCCCTCTCACAGCCTGTTGTTAAACAGATGTGTCGCCTTAGTGGCGCGAACATTTTCACGTAATCGTGATGCTCGTATGAGGAGGTTTGCAAGGTACCATGACGTCACGCGGCCTGTTCCGTGCTCCAGCACGGTTAGCGCTCACACTGCATGCGAGTCCAACTGAACCGTGCTCTGGCCCACCTCTTCCAAGCGGGCCAGGGCCGGCTAATTGAGCCGTGCCCAGGCACGGTTCGGAGCACTCACACTAGTCAAACAAACCGCGCTTTGGTGGTCAAACGCACTCGGGCATGGTTCAAACTGGCTAGTGTGAGTACACCCTAAGTGTAGCTTGAACTTGAACTGTTTGGGGAATGTGTCAGTAGTCTGGTTGGCTGGTTTGCTGCTGCAGCAGTTCAAACTCCAGTTCTTTAATGCATAAACCGCCTCCCTTCCCTTCTGCATTACTCTCAGGACTGGCTCCGTTCCACTCGCTGCTCAAAGAGCTTTCAACAATCTCTGCGCTACTCGCATTATATCTCTCACATGCACACACACGTTGATGCCTAAGGCCTCTGGAACATTTAAAATGATACCTTACCCAAAAATGAACATTTCTGTCATCATTTACGCACCCTCATTCCATTCCAAACCTGTTTGACTTTCTTAAAACAGAAGTTTTTTTGTGTGTGTGTGTGCGCATACAATTAAAGGTGCAGTATGTGATTTTTAGCGACATCTAGAGGTTCGGTTGGGAGTTGCACTAATGGCTCCGCCCACTGCTCACCCCTCCCTTTCGAAGAAGCTACGGTGGCTAAAACGGGACAAACATATCGTCGACTGAGACAGCAGAGAATAGCCAGAGTAAGCCGAGAGTGTGTAACATTGTCACTGTTTCTGTACCACAGTCCATTATAAACCACATCATGGATAAAGTTTACAAAGCCATAGTCAGGTGAGGGTCTTAATATATAATATAATAATAGTAATCAGCTGATTGTCTCACAAACGTAACTAGCACATTTCTCCCCACATAGCAAAGCCATAACACAGCGAGGGAGAATAATTAAGTTACATGAAACAACCCAACTACATATTTTACACCACTGACAAGGGAAAGTCTCTACTCACGGTGTCTATCTGGCTTCTAGCTTTCTGTGGCTTCTCTTTCAAGATAGTGATGAAACGCGTTCTGTAGCGCTGTGTGTTCGCTGTCGGCTACGGTAGAAACATGACGTCACAATATGGCAACCTTCATAGAAGGGGATTCCCGCGCCTATGTAGATATAAATGACTCATTCTAAGGTAATACAAACTTAACGGTTCATTAAGTAAGGTCTTTATACACCACTAAACACATAGTTATGGATCTTATATTGCATTTCTTTCAATAGATCCACAGAAATATTGCACACTGGACCTTTAAAGTCAGTGGGGTCCAGTGTTGTTTGAAAAACATTTTTCTAAATATCATTGAAAGAACGAAAGTCATGCATGTTTGGAGGGAAAAAAGAGGGAATGACAAGAGGGCGAGTTAATTGTGACAGAATTGAATTTTTTGGGTGTACTATCCCTTTTAAAGGAGTAGTTCACTTTTTAAAAAACTTTTGCTGATAATTTACTCACCCCCATGCCATCCAAGATGTCCATGTCTTTCTTTCTTCAGTGGAAAAGAAATTAAGGTTTTTGATGAAAACATTCTAGGATTTTTCTCCATATAATGGACTTCATTGGGTACCAAACGGTCCAAGGTCCAAATGACAGTTTCAGTGCAGCTTCAAAGGGCTTTAAACGATGCCAGACGATGAATAAGGGTCTTATCTTGTGAAACGATCGGTCATTTAAAAAATAAAGTTTAAGTTTTATAAGCACAAATGCTCCCCTTGCTCTGTTCTGTGATGCGCGCTCGCGACGTCACGTAATACGCAATTACGTTGAAAAGGTCACGATTGACGTATGTGTATTCCGGTTCAAAAAGGCGAAAAACTCATCTTCTCCGCTAAGTTCAAAATCGCCCGACATCGTTGTTTTACCTTTTAATTTCCTTTTTTTGTAAACAGTGACTCGGTACTTCCACATACGTCAAGAAGCTTGACCTTTTCAACGTAATTGCGTATTACATGACGTCACGAACACGCATCACAGAACAGAGCAAGGTGAGCGTTTGTGCTTATAAAACTTAAACTTTTTAATTTATTTTTTAAATGACCGATTGTTTCGCTAGATAAGACCCTTATTCATCGTCTGGTATCGTTTAAAGCCCTTTGAAGTTGCACTGAAACTGTCATTTTGAACCTTGGACCGTTTGGTACCCAATGAAGTCCATTATATGGAGAAAAATCCTAGAATGTTTTCATCAAAAAACCTTAATTTCTTTTCGACTGAAGAAAGAAAGACATGGACATCTTGGATGACATGGGGGTGAGTAAATTATCAGCAAAAGTTATTTAAAAAGAGAACTACTCCTTTAAGTCGTTCATTTTAACAGGTGACGGCCTTCACACTGCAAGCAGCACTGTGAGCAGTTTCAGCCTATTTTTCTTGCATACTAATTATGCAAAAAGCCTATTATGCAAATACATCTAATGCTGTATAAGGAGTGTAGCAAAATCTCTGTTTATTAACACATTTCTACTGTCACACTTTGTATATTATCAACCTGCTCAGTCTAAGTTTGTCCTCAGTGTGTTCTTCGGCAGCTGGTGATGTTCCTGAGTCAGCAGGTCACGGCTCATTTCACACACCTTAGATTCAGTTTGACTGGGTCGTTGGGTAGATTTCACACACATAAGATGCTTTATGAAGTCTATGTGGATCCGCAAACACCGCCCATGTGTCCAGTAATCGATGGTTGATGTCCCACCCCGCTGCTGTGTCCTGCACATTTGACATGGACATCAATCCGGTCTTACTTTTTTCACTGCGTCTCTACCAGACTGCTTTAAATCAGATAGACAGGGAATCGTCCAAGGCCTTCATGCACTGCCCATATCATCGATGCACAGTGAGTAGTATCGATTTGCTGTTCATTGCATTCATAGTCATTTGCAATATTAGTCAACAAATATTTTTTTATTTATTTATATCATCAACAATAAATTGCATGCAGTAGAACAACACACTGCCATGATTGGATGGATATTTTGCAAATGCACAATTTTTTTGACAAAAAAAAGTTGCTTTTGATAAAAGCATCTGTCAAATGCATAAATGTAATAGGTCATTTGAGGGAATGTGCTTAATTGTCGTGATATAAAAATCTAGTCCTAGAAATAGGCCCCATTTTTTTGTGGAAAATATTTCATAGTTTATTTTCAGGTGAAATATAACCCAAAGATGATTCACACTAGTTCAAACAACCAACCAGCTCTAGTTAATCACAACATTACAACATTTTAAGTAATAACGCATAATGTGTCCATTGATTTTTTTTAAAATCAATATTAACATTTATATGAATATCATTTGAATTTGAGAAAATATGTAAATGTCAAGATGCATCTCTAATTTAGTCTCAAGGCTCAAAGCTGTTTTGAATATTTCTTTTTAAAGCTTTATTGCCCAAGTATAGTACTGCCTCATATTTGTGCTGCACTTTGACAGCAACAGAGGGTCTCATCACAGGCTTGTTTTAACAAGTGCTGATGATTTTGAATCTCTTGCCGAGGCATGACTGACCCCACATTCTTTTTAAAGGTATTTGCGAACTTGAAGCTAAAAGTTTGGACTCTTGTACATATGGAGAGGTTTATTATACAGGCAGACTGAAAATTTGGAGCATCATGACTCTGAAAATTCAATGAGCGATAGTTTTTTTTCTAACCTAATATATTGCTTGTCAGCATTAGTAGAGTTTTAAACCCTTTCAAGAACTCTTATGATTAACCTCTTGTCATTTTTCATCTCTTTTGTTGATATTTCTTTAGTGGAACACAAAACATAATCAAATTACAATTTGTCCTCCTGCAGGAAATCATTGTGGTTGTGGAGTTAAACCAGCTTGGACGATTCGGTATTGAGTGACTTGTAGGACAGAAGGTACAAAGGAACAACCAGTTCCCTCTGGGCATAAACAGGAAGAGGATGCATCAAAATCAGATGCAGAACAGACCCTATGGATCTGTTTATTCTCAAAAGAAGACTGCTGTGAGAATATATATATATATTTTCTGCCATGGATATTAGGTCTACTTCTGTAACTGTATCCATGACCTCTGAGTCTGGACAGGTAGCAGATTAATCAGTTTCGATGGAAAGTGACATGAAATTAGATTTCTTGAAAGACTTTTGTGTTTAGCCAGGTGTTATCTGACTGATTCTGTGTATATACTCATGCATAGTATATGGTACAAAAATGCTTTTAATTGGGTGAAAAATCATTCACATATATATATATATATATATATATATATATATATATATATATATATATATGCACACTACTCATATAGGGAACTTATTGTCACAACCAAAGTAGATTTTAAGAAATGAAAATGCTGGCGAAGACTTGCACCTTTAAATAGACTTGTCATGTGCGGGAAGAGCTGCTCATGAACTGTTGCGACACTCATTTTTATATGACTCTATCTTATTTTGTAACGCACAACACATTGTGTTCTTACACAATGTCTATTGTTGAAGATTGTTTGATTTGTTCCTCCACAGGCCTTTATAGTGTTGAAAACCTCATAGTGCTTAGGTGAACGGTATGCATGAGCGCTTAGATCATCTGAGCATCATGAAGGCAGGAATTTAATCTTATTACACTCTATAAGTCGTGTGATTATCTCTGCGAGCAGAAGGCAGGCACACAGCACTGTATCCATCATTACTGCTGCTCCATTCAGATGTTCTGGAAACAGCATTATTACATATAGTTTCTTTGTTTTTTAAATCTTATGCACATTTATGCATTTGTCAGATGCTTTTATCCAAAGTGAATTGCATTGCATTCAAGGTATGCATTTGATCAGTTCATGTCCCTCTTGGCAATCAAACCCATGACCTTGGCATTGCTAGCAACAACAATGCTCTACTGTTTCAGCTACAGGAATACAGGATATTATTCATTGCAATGATGCATAATTTACTATGCAGTATGCACACAATGGGATTTTTAAAAACACACAGTTTTTACTGCTTATTTTAGCAAATTTAGTAGGTCATCCAGGTATTCTATGCATGCAGAAAATGTGCATATTATGTGCAGTATGCATTTGTTTGGTGCGTCTCTTTGATAGCACATCTTGATGAGGTTTTAATTTATGCCTTCGATAGATACTGTTATCTTGATTTTAGTCAAATTGCACCCCCTGGGTTGGATTTGTACCTTTCAGATGATGTAAAAGTGTCATTTTGGCCAGATGAAGTGACCAGAAATTTCTTAATGCAAATTATGCAGACAAGCTCATGCCGTCTAGTTAATTGAGTGCTCAGAGAAAATAAGTGTCCTGTCTCTCTCACTGACTGCATATGGCACATGAATGCCGTCGCCAGTCAATTCTCAGTTTCCCACTGGTTTGGTTTTATGGCAGGTGCGCTGCACTCAAGTGACTCCTGATTGCTGAATAATCACCATCTAATCTGCATTCACAAGATCCTTAAACTCAGTGAAGTGCTTCGTGATTCTGCTTTCTCTTCACTCATCCATGATAGACGGAACCTGTCACAGTCTCTGTGCCGTTGGTTTATAGCAGAGGTTCTCAGCTTTAGCTCTCGAGGTCCACTTTCCTGCAGCGTTTAGCTCTGACCTGGATCAAACTCTCCTGCCTGTAACTTTCTAATAATCCTGAAGACCTTGATGAGCTTGTTTAGATGTGTTTGATTAGGTTTTGAACAAAACTCTTCAAGTGGTCCTCAGGGGCAGACTTGAGATCCCCTGGGCTGCGTTTAAGTTCACTTTTTTATGCCCTTCCCTCGCTAACTTTGTAGTAATGGTTCCGATATCCAACTCTGCTCTCCCATTGGTAATCGGCGCATAACATTACCTGTTTTTTTTTTTCATAAAGTAGAATTCTTCAATCTGATTGGCTTTCCAGGCAGGATTAGACGTGATGAGTTTTCCCAAAGACAGTGGGTGATTTGCTTTGTAATTTCAGTTGATTGTGGTTGTGTGAGGAAAAATAAAACAAAGATGCGTTCGATTTGCTGATATTGAAACTACATAGTTTCTTGTGAAACTAAAATGACCTCCTCCTCTGGGAAACCTCGTCCTGTCTGAAATCTCTGAATAGGGTTTGAGTTCTGTCTGATTTCAAAATGAATGGCTTCTAAAGGTGATGATACATTGCTTGAATGCTTTTTTAAAAAAGCAAACTGCAGTTTGTTTAACATGTTGGTCATAGTCACTTCCTGTCTAAGCTGTAAACAGGAACTGCAGATAACCTGTGATTTGAATTGGTTATTTTTCTCTTCCTCAGTGTTCTCATTTCTATAGGCTGAGAATCAGAGAATACACAGTGTATGTTCAGCATCACTAGGTTTGTGGTATCTAGAGCTAGGTGATTGAGCAAAGAAATCTCATGTGAATTTTAGGATACTTTATTTATTTCAGGGCTTGAAATTAACTTTTTTACTTGGTAGCACTGGTGCTCCACACTTCAAAAGGTTAGTAGCACCAGCAAAAATTTAGGAGCACCACAACTACTGATATATTAACAGATTTCATTTCACTGGGGCTTTACACTAGCCTGGATGCCAGCCCGAACCCCGCCCACAACATTTTTTGGTCAGGAAGTTCGGTCTGGACTCGATCCATTGAGGAGTAGTAATTATGATCCTCAAACATATTTTACCCTTGGATTTCTGAAATGTTCAACTTTTTTGAACATTGAACCCTTACCCTTATCATTGTAAATGTTTTGAATATTTTACCTCAGATTTGTGCAACGTTTACCTGTTTGGAGTAGTTTAACATCACAATTAACTGTGGTTTCTAAAACTTTCACTCAGCAGGAAAAATATTCCTTTAAACTTGAAATAAATATAGATTTGACATTTATCACGATAATTATTGATATCAGCTGATTTTAGAAATTTTAGCGTTATAATTTGTTTGCCCATATCGCCCAGCCCTGCTCTCACCAGCGATAGAGAAACTCTGAATTAGCCGTTCAAGCACACAGTATTGACATGCTCCATTGAGCTGTTGCGGTCCTGAAATCTATTTGCCAGAGGGATTATAAGGCACAATCCAGATTAAAACCTCCCAGAAAACGTGTGTGTGTGTGTGTGTGTGGCCTGGTAAACCCTACGTTTTGGGGACAAAATGTCCACACAAGGATGGCAATATCCGAAATCCTTGTTCGTGTGGGGACATTTTTTGGTCCCCATGAGGAAATCAGCTTATAAATCATACTAAGTGATGTTGTTTGAAAATGTAAAAATGCAGAATGTTTCCTGTGATGGGTAGGTGTAGGGATAGGGTTAGTGTAAGGGAATAGAATATACAGTCTGTACAGTAAAAAAAATGTCTATGGAAAGTCTCCATAAAACATGAAAACACAACGTGTGTGTGTGTGTGTGTGTGTGTGTGTGTGTGTGTGTGTGTGTGTGTGTGTGTGTGTGTGTGTGTGTGTGTGTGTGTGTGTGTGTGTGTGTGTGTGTGTGTGTGTGTGTGTGTGTGTGTGTGTGTGTGTGTGTGTGTGTGTGTGTGTGTGTGTGTGTGTGTGTGAACACCTTATTTCAGTTCTGTGAATTAATGCCATTTTCTTGTCACCTAGCCGAAATGTATTATGTGTACTATCATCAGCAGTAGGGCAGCTCACTTATAATTAGGGCCCTATATGAAGTTTGTTTGTGGTTTTTGTTTTTTTTAAATGAGGTTGATGTACTATGCAAACTAACTCATTGTTGTTTGTTGGGGCAGTGTGAACAACAGCAAAAAAACAAGAATGGAAAATGGTCATAAAAGGTCAATAATGGATGTTTTTGATGTATATTATACCTGTAGTATTATATACTATAAAACTTATATAAATAGACCTCAGAAAAACAAGAAAAAAAATGTTGATAATCTTTGTTATTTTGAATCCACCTGGTTATTGTTTTGTCCAGATGTCTGTTCAGACCATGATGTCGGTGTCTGCAGATCAGCTCTCTTTACACTCCCTCAAACTTGATCAATTTCCTTACTGTGGATGAAAAGGGCAATCGCAGGCCGAACCCTGTGGTAGTGTTGTCTTTGTCTAGCCAGCGTTCTTCTGCCTGTGGGCTGGTCTTTGTCTCAACGATTTAATTTTATCCTGGTTACGTCAGTCACACACACACGCACGCACACACACACACACACACACAGTGAGAGAGCGCGAGACCCCACGTAGCCGCCGCTGCTGATGAGATACCGTCTGCTGCCAGAGACATGGATCTCTGTCTGAGAAGATGTGGTGATTAAAGGTTTAATAAAGACACCTGACGCAATGGAGATATTAAGCTTTAGCCTCAGATCATGAACAAACAGTCTCTGTTGTTCACTATCAGCATATAGTATACTGTATTTATTGACTGTGCATTAAACTTCCAAGTGTGTTTTTAGTTTAGAGCTGAATTAAAAATAAAAATAAATTAATTAACCTTGTTTATTGGCTTAATGGTCAGAGTGAGTCAAATAGGTCATGGTTAGTTTGGCTTCCTAAATGAAACCCGGACTGTGATGCTTTCAAAACATAGATCTGTTTCTTTGAGCATCACAACTTTGATCATCCAGTAGGGTGAGTTTGGGGCGCAGGACTATCTATTTGACCAACCAATGACAGATATGGAGATGATTTTGGAAAGCAGGTGTTATTTTGGCCTTTGCATTTGATCATGCACACAAATTACATACTTCAGCATTGGAGCTGCATTAAAGAAGGTTGTGCAAATGCATATTTTCAGTGCACCCACTCTGAAAGTTCCCAGTTCCTATATCATGCCCCAAGAACAAAACAAAAAGTAAATTGTCCACTTTCATTGCATTGTTTGTCTGACTACCAGTAGGTTTATATGGGTTGTTCTCCCATCTAAATGGAGACCGTTTCAGGAACATTTGATTTGCAGGTACACTGCACATGAATACTGAGATAAGCAGTTATGCAGGTCAGGTTGGGTTTGTAGAAAGTTGAGGGGATGGAAGTGAAAGAGGCTTATTGCTACAAAACTATAGATCGAAGGTGCATTTTTACTGTAAAGCTCTTAAAAGGACAAAAAGTCAGAAAAATAGTTCATATGACTCATTCCAAGTCTTCTGAAGTCATATGATGGTGTTTATGTGAGGAATAGACTGAAATTTAACTGTGAAGTGTTTATATAAGAAAAGGACAACTAGAGTGACATAAAATTCTTAAATTAACACTGCCATTCAAAAGTTTGGAATAATTATATTATTTTTTTATGTTTTAAAACATTTCAATATTTTTTAATGATAATGACTTGTTTGTTTGCTTGGTTTTATTGTATTTATATGATATTTGTATTTTTGTAATTTAATTTTTGCCAGGAAAATACCCTTGGATGCTGACATGGCATTAAATAAATCTATTTTTTAATGTCTATATTGTCAAATATTTTTACAATTAAAGAAACATTTTTGATTTGATTCTGAAGGATCATGTGATGCTGAAGACTGGAGTAATGATGCTGAAAATTCAGCTTTGCCATACTTTTTTACGTAATCATATTTCACAAAATTACTATTTTTACTGAATTTGATCAAATATATGCAGCATTAATGTTCAATGAACAAAATAATATTTTTGACTGATGTATTTCTGATATTAAACAGATTTTTACATATTGTACGATATATATGTAGGAGTGCACTGAAATTTCGGCCGCCGAAAATGGCATTATCGGTTTCAGGCCGAAATAAAAAAAAACAGCCGAAAACGTAAACCGAAAATGAATGTCACCCGCCCCTCCCATCCGTGTGCAAGCGCTAAGGTTTCACTCACGGTTGATCTGTTATCACGCGTCTGCCTATCAAAGTTTAAGTCAGCGGTATGGAAGTATTTTAAAGTTTCAGATGAGGACAACAAAGTTGCTATATGTAACATTGGTGCGCTGCCAAAGAACTTTTCGACAACAGGTTTTATACCCCACCTGAAATCACGGCATCTAATTGAACACGAGTACCTCAAAACAACAACTCTCACGCATTGGCCGTGAGACACACACATTTGATTGGTTTTCACACGCCACACCCCCGTTTTCTCACACTGAAGGGTCAACCCGGTCGGTCAAATGCCTGAAAGATGAGTTCATAAAGATCTACCTTCATAAAGATCTATCGTGATCGACAAGTTCTTATACCACAAGTTAGTTAAAATCTCCCGGAATCTCGAGCGAGCGCGCAAGCGAGACAGAGACTGTGCTCCAAACCGCACGGCAGAGAGGGAAAGTGAGAGAGAGACCTTGCGTGTGCAGAGAGCATCTTGATCTAGAAACAGGAACCCCCCCAACCCCTGTTGGAGAATGTCATCCTATTTTTATTGTTAAAAATATTTTAGGTTTTGTTATGTAACAATACAAGTTTGATTATTCTATTGGTTTGATTTTTTTTTTTTTTCATTTCAGATCCATTAAATTCAAGCAATTAAAAAAAAATATATATATATATATATATATATATATATATATGTGTGAACGCAAACACGGGATCGATGCCGGGTTGGGGACCTTGTAACATTGCCGTGTTCAGTCCCGGAACGCGCGCTGTGTGAACAAAAGCCGTAATCAATGCCGTGTCGTAATGATGACGCTTAAGCCGGGATCGTTCGCCAGCTACTGAAACGGTACGTAATGCGTTAGTTTATGATCGAATCAGAGAAAAATATGCACAAGCGTAGTTTCATAAGCAAACTTAAGATGCTGCTGAGACAGTCACATCGATGTCACGTGTCTTTACGGGATTTTTACAGGTTGTGTGTGAACGCACTCTCTGATTCCGGAAAATCACTGGCAGTGTGAATGAACCAAAATCAAACGAACCCGGGTCAAATCCTGGGTCACTTTATTCATGTATTTTCCGTAATCTCTGTGTGAAAGGGGCTTTTGAATGTCCTTAAAGAAAGAGAGCGTATAGTATGTGTGGTAGGTTACTTGTCTGACTGCATGATCACCACAGAATAATGTTTTATTCCTTCAGTCTGTATTTCCATAGTTTCCTGCAAAAATCAACAGCTTCCGTCCTTTCCCAGGAGAGAGACTATGAGAATGCAGTCTTTACATAATTCCCCACTCGCGTGCACTTCTCCCCGAGGATCTCTGCCTCTGCTTTACTCTGCTTCCCCCAGACCCAGTCATTAATTCCCTGTGAGAGCGTTCAGAGCTGCATGTGTGAATAGCATTGATCTCTCTGTGAGAGATGCCGTTGCTCAGACGCTCTGAAATATGCTGAATTCATGATTACTGAAATGGGTTTGTCCAGCAGGGAGAGCCAGGTGCTGATCAATAAAACTCGGATGAGAGATGGACTAGTAGTGCCACCTGCCAACCCGGCCTGCATTTTTAAAAGTTAAATTTTCTTGCTGACTGGATTTTTATAAGTGATGTCATCGTTTTTATGACCGTGTTGAATTTTTATTGTCTTGTATTCCTAGGCAAATGAAAGTCACTGCAATGTGAAGGTACTGATGCTTGTCATAAGAGTTTTAAAATGTATTAATAGTGCCAATTTGTGTCGATTTTGAGTTTCATTATGGGTGAACTGTTGATGGCTTAAACTGTAGATTAATGAATTGTACAATGTTTATCTGCTTCTTTTTTTTGTCTAATATGTTTTGATATAGAGACCACTGTTGTGTATTTGTATGAACATATCTATAAAGATCAGCACTGAAAACACAGATTTATTCTGTTTTCTGGAAGAAAACTTTTCCAAACCTTCCTATAGTGATCATTTGTGTCCATTTTGATTTTATAATTATAGTTTTATTGTTGATCAATGAATTCTTCATAGTTGTATAAACTTTTTTTTCTGTTTGTCTTTATAATTTAATATAGACCAATTCTACTGTTATGTATGTTTTATAGTGGACATCTATTAGTGCTGCACGATATATATATATAAATTATCGGAATATCACAAATGTACATAACGTGATATCATATGCATATCACAACGGCTTGCAATAACTGCATGATTTTAATACTCCAAAAGATTACAAAAAAAAGTTAGTTTTAGGTCAATGCAGAGAGGAGAATAGACTGGAAACATGACTTAATGCTTAATGTTAATGAAATGCAATAAGTGAAGTACTCGCATAGAAAGCAGAGTTAACTTTATAAACCGTATCCAAGTTTTGTCTATAGTTGTGTTCCAGAATTTATTTTCATGAGTCAGTATAGTAGTCAGTATAGTATTCCTAGCCAAAATATCAGTCTACCACCATATTTTGTCTATTTTCTCAGTGTTGTCCTTTCCCGGTTTGGATTTAACCTTTTGAATGCATGGTTACGGGTAGCTGATCTGGTTAAGGGGACGTTGACTGTGGGATTGTCAAGCTCCAGCAGGACATACAGCCATCAGGTCTCTGTTAAGCCTCTTATGTTTCATTCAGAACAAATCATTATGCTTTTACACTGATAGATGGCCTTCAGTCTGATGGCCTACATATGTCTGGGGATCTGGGCAGAAGAGATGTTTGTTGTAAGACGAGCGTTGCAGCATAGAGACAGACACACGCAGGCATGCACACACACATTCAGTGCATGCATTAAAAAGTTTAAACTTAGTTTTATATTAAATGTAAGAAAGTTTAAGGTGCTGTGTGTAGTTTTTTTTTTTTTAACTGTACTAATACACAAAAAACAGAATATGTTTGCAGAGATTTAGGAAATGTGCTAAGTTTATATACTTGTTTCTCCGAAAAACAATGTTACAGCCAGTTATTCTACTTTGAAATTTGCGTTCCATGTCATAATGTCTGTTTTTTTGTTTTATTTTTTACTTTATTAACAAATCAATTCCAAGTCCAACACAGGATATTTGGTGAAAATAATGAATACATTCAAAAGCACTGAATAGATTCAAAAAGTCTTCTGCATAACGGGATGTTTTGATGTGGAGAAGAAAACTTTAAAAAAAACTTGCAAATAAAAATAAACATTAATGACAAGGCGCCCATATCATGATGGCTGATTTGCCTGCAGGGGTAACTGCTACTATTACTCTGCCGTGTTTTGTGGCAGGATGGCTGTCCCTCAGGAGTTCTCCAGCAATAATAGTGTACAGTAAATAATGCTCAGCACTTAGTGACCGTTGTACAACGCTCCACAGTTGTTGAAGTCATTAAACACTGGTACAGCTGTAATGAGAGCAGACGGGCAGTAGTCGGGTTTCAACTTTGCCTTTGTCCGCTATTTAAAGCAGGTTTTGTGTACCTGGCGCAGGTAATCATCGATGACTCATTCTACTCTACAGCCTGGTATTATTCTGAGAAATCAGATAGCCTAAAGTGCGCTTATGATCTCACAATTCAGTCTAATCCTCAACTGGTGTTTGTTTTCAGGCCTTGTTAATGTTCTTCAGAGACAGAAGTTTAGTGTAAGGCATGTATTCCACTTAAAGATTCCCTTAACAAGCTATTATTATTTTTAAAGTAGCACCAACACCTTGAATTACTATTCTTAATGATATGCTAAACAAAAATAGTGATATAAGCATTCAGGTGATCTCTGGTGGACTGCACATAAGGGCAAGCTCACACTACAGGACTGTAAGACTTCTGAATTTCTGTGGTGTTCACACTACACAACATGGTTTCTTGTCATCTGTCGTTGTCTTATTATAGCAGCACGCATACTATACAACACAACGCTGACAAGGTGCACAAACTACAAGACATTTAGTCAAGAGGCAGTCCCGACCAGCAGCAGAAAACATTTTTTCACATAGATTCTCGTGAGAACTTCACGCAGGTGTTTAAGGTTTTTCCATTTATAGCATCTGCACTGTGATTGGTTGGATTACTTCCACCTTGTCGTTGCACACATTTCAAGATTTCGTGGCGATAATATCAAAGTGGTTTAAAAATATTCCAGTGTCTGTGACTTTGGATGTCATCTTTAATAGTTTAATATAGATGAGGTCAGTCAAATGCACATCTGTTTGAGTGGTTGATATCTTGATCACACTTTTGCATGTTGCATAACCTATAATAACTGTTTATGATTATATGGCTAGTTGCATTGTATTATTTGAATTTAGCATTGTTTTTACATGCTGTCCATTACCCATTTTAGGATTGTGACCCACTAATACAGGGTTTTCCAAATGTGGATTTGTGAGTTGATAAAAAAAAAAGTACAATTAATCACAATAAAATAATAGTAGTAATAATAATAGTAGTTTAGTAATGGTAATGATGATGATGATAATAATAATTATAACAAATATTTAAGATTTATTTAAATTGTGCTGCTCAATTTTTAAACTTGACATTTAAATTTAAATCATTCATAATAATAATAATTAGTATTCATATTGTTATTATGAATATCAATTATTATTGATGTCATTAAATTATTAAAATATTAACTTTAAAATCTCAGTGGGTATTTCATGTAAATATTTTACTTAGACAGTTTTTGGCTGACCATTTTTTGGGTTAACCCTGCTCTAATGTGTAAGATGCAGATGAAGTTGAAGTCCCTGTAAAACACAACAGATAGTCTATATTTTTCTGAATTAGTTCAATTATTATCCATATAGCTAAATTTTAGTTATATAGAACTTTTCACAATGGACATTGTTTCGAATCCGCTTTCCAGAAAAGTATTGCAATTGCAGTAATAATGTCTTTAATTCTGAAAGGTCCTCATTTAGCAGTTCAGTAAAAAGAAATTAACTGTTTTCTTGACTGTGAAAGATGTCAAGCTGTCATTTTGTGTCTCCTCTTTAATAGCACATTTATTCAGAACACTCGCAATGCCTGTCACATTCAAGTGACTCTAAATTTTGTCACAAGGTCGTCACGGGTCAGTGGTGTCACAAGACGCCCTCAGACCTCTTCTCGGCACAGCTGCCAGTGAATCATATCATTGAGCGTGTTCATCCAGACTCAGAGAATGTCTCATATTGTCATACTTCAGCTGTATTTAGGCTGTGTGTTTCAGCTGCCCACACTGAGACGACCCGACTCACTCCACGCAAGACAAACCCTCTTTATTGTCTGTCTCGTGCTCGGCCTTGTCTTCTAGAGCCCTTTAAACCTTTTCTGGTTGGTCAGCTGATTATCATCATCTTGTTGTGGAATCCTAGACTGGCGTCGTCATACTCATATTCTAGTCAGAATGTGAGTCTGATACTGCTCCATTGGGCTGTGATTATGGGGCGTTTCAACCAAACCAGGAAAGAAAATGCCTCTGCATTCAATTGGACAGACCTACAACCAATCAGAACAACGGAGTCAATGACGTATGTTAAGGATTCCGGGCTTCTGAAAAGGAGCTGGCAACGACCGCTGGTTATGTTCACCTCGTCGTGCACGCTGAGTTGCATCGCCGTGATGCCCATTTCGGTTCATTCTTTCACTTGGTCCTCCATGAGTGCGACCAAAGGAGAAACAACAATGACCACAGGGTTTTCTTTGCGCCCCATCTTATAGTGACCATCAGGGCCGATCATCGTATAAAGCCCGCCCTGACATTTTGATTGGTCTGAACAGCTTTGGTCCGGCCATACTTGCTTCACAACGGATCAAGTCCAGACGAAACTTCCCATCCTCAAATGTTGTGGGCGGGGCTAAGTTCGGCTGGCATCCAGGCTAGTGAAATCCAGTCATAAAAATTAAATTTACAGAACACGGAATCTCACGGAATTCGATAAAAAGAATAGGGCTGTACAGACACATTTTAAAGCCCACAAAAGACTGCTGTTGAAATATGAAATCTGCTTGTTCTGTATGTCTCAGACTCTGTTTTCAAGGTGTTTTCAGCATCTGCCATCTTACACCATTTCATTTAAGAAAACTGTCGTCAGATAAACAAAGAAATGGCGGTCTTTGGCACTACAACCCATCTCAAAACTAAGATTGTTAGGTTCTGTTCACATAGTGTGTTTTCCACTGTGCTGTTTTTCCATTGGTTTTCAATGTAAACATGCACTACATGGATGTCTCTGTTCCACTCACATCCTTTACAGCATATTGCACATAAGCATCATGTGTTTATAAGACCGTGTCAAGTTGTCAAACTTTTATAAACTTTTTTTTTTATCTCTGCACTGTGTCTCTCAGTTTTAAATGCAAAATATATTGTGTGTGTGAACAGTCCATTATTGATTATTTTCGTTGCATTCCTAAACTCATTGTGAGCTCATATTATTTTCCTTTATTTTTCTCCACAGGTTTCAAGTGCCCCGTCTGCTCCAAGTTTATCTCTTCAGATGAAATGGACCTTCATCTGGTCATGTGCTTGACTAAACCTAGAGTGACGTACAACGGTGAGAATGTTTGTGTTGCTGCCCTCTTCAAGTGAGATGCAAATACAGTGGAAAATATGTTTGAGTCTCTCCTGTAAAGAAAGAAAGGCATTGTGTTTGGATGTAA
The DNA here is from genome assembly GCA_030578275.1 of Meda fulgida. Classification (NCBI taxonomy): domain Eukaryota; kingdom Metazoa; phylum Chordata; class Actinopteri; order Cypriniformes; family Leuciscidae; genus Meda; species Meda fulgida. The sequence goes on along the minus strand of CM060631.1, from coordinate 4,216,013 downwards.
TTCAGGTCCCAGAGGAGAGCATAATGACAATCTCTGGCTGTTGCTTCATTTTAAGACCTGGCAGCCAACTCTCACTGTTTTATAGTCCACAATCTATCCGGCATAAACGAAACGATTTGGCTGCGCAATAAAGGGATTGGTGATTTGTTGCAGTGTTGTACATTCATGTTCAAACATCGAATTTTCCAGCAGTTGCAGTTTGTTTCTTGCACAGAAACATGCAGTGACATGCTGTGATGAGGAGCTTTATGCTGAGTTTGTGTTTTATGGAGTGTCTTGCAGCTTTAATATATTTAATGTTTGTTTATTAAGGTAACGTGTCTCCTCGCACTGACACACAGACATTAGGCATTACTAGGTGGTGTAGCTCTGGGCAGTATAACTAAAATAATACCTAATTATTTCATTTCACCCCTGATCTTGTAATATCTGTTGAATTAGGGCTGGGCGGTATATCGAATATATCGATGTACAATATATCGATATCTTTTTAAGAAACGTTAAGTAATGAGTCAATACAGTTTATATGGATATACAGTAGTTTGATGCAAGCGCATCTGAAAAATAGCGTAGGACAGTGCATTATCCAGTGTGTCCTTAACATGATCCATGCCTTATATTAAGGGCTTTAAAATAACTAACAATGGTATGATATAACACGTGTAGTTTAAAGCGGCTTGTCCCGTCAGATGTTCTGACATAATGTGCTGACAGACAGATATATTCTTGCGCTGTTGAATGTGTTTGAGATGTGGTGTTTTCCTCAGTGCATAACTTGCATTTCACAGGTATATTCTCCATCCGTAAATGGTAGAAAATCATTCAAATATTTCCGTTAGTAGTGAATCGCCGCTAAACTTCAGATTTCCGTGAACGAGCGCACCAAAACAAACGAAGCACAATTGAATAGGAGCACAAAAATTCTGACTAAAATATACATATTGCTTAAATATTTGACGTTGGACAATAAATGTGCCACTGTGCCACATGTAGAATTTAAAACCTAGAAGTATGTGTATTTTTATGATAGCAGTAATTCTAAAATTATTATTGTAATGGGGTAATCAAATGTAGGTTAATTAGTCTGTGCTTTTGTTTGTATTGTTTTAATTTTTTAGTTTAGTGAATTTTAAAAATAAAAACATTATTTTTGCTTTTAGGATGTTACAATGTTATATTGTAATGTGATTTTAACCCTGCACATAATATATACCAGAGCCTACATCGCGTTCACTATATTTGCTTTTATAGCCTTCAATATCAACATTGTTTCCAGGACAACATTGGGCAGGATGTACGTTTATATATATATATATATATATATAAATATTTTTTTTCCATAAACGTAAAAACTAGATGTATACCGTATATTGCCATTCAACGAGATATGTTTTTTTTTTTGTTTTTTTTTACCATATCCATATAGCCGAGCCCTATGTTGAATGTGAGTCTTGACCTGACGTTAGTAGCAGGTGTAAACAGGACTTAATTTGGCTTTCTACTGACTCATTTATCATTGTTTTAAAAAAGTTTATATAGTATCATATAAAAATCTGTTCAGCCATAATCCTCAACCTGAGCGTGAATTTGTCCCCTTTTTCTGTCTGAATCTTTTGGCCATCTTGTTTTTATAGCCCTTTGTCAAGTTTTTAGGCATCGTCAGTTTCCATAAACTCAACAGGACAGATAGAGTCCTCCGTGCAGCTGGGGAATGTGCCAAAGCGAGAGATGTTATAGTGAGAAATCTGAAACAACATGAGATTTCCAGCGGTTAGTGCCGTGGCTGCCAGGTTTGTGTGACAGAGAACAACCATTGAGGGAAAAGTCAAGCCTGATAAAGTCATCGCCATCATTTGAGAGCTGTATTTACTGAATAACAAAATATACATTAATTAAGCATGATTTATGTGCAAGGCTTTATAAAAAATCCTTTTCTTGACAGCTCTTTTGGGTTTATTCCTTTACTCACCCTTATTTTATGTTTTGAGGCCCTCAGTGCTTCACCAGGTCCACAGATATCAGACTGTTGGGAGAGTTTTTGGCTGAGAGTGAAAAATGCCCTCTTGGCTTATTCTTCCTCCCATTGACGACAGCAGCTAATTTGAGTACATTAACACAACAGCATTAAAGGCTGCAAATAAAGCAGCGGTAAAATGAAAATCAATGGGGCTGGTTGAATGAGGATTTCTCTCTCTAAAAACCTCTGTGGACAATAGTTACATGCTGTTTTTGTGAACATTTTATCCCTCCATAATATATCCTTATCCCCAGTTCTTCTATTTGGTTTGTTTTAGTATATTGGTAGGTAGTGCACTGAATATTATGCAGTATAAACTATTCCAATCCATCCGCAGCACATTTAATATCCGTAATGTGACGCATTTATGTTTGAAATGGAGTATTCAGCACTAAAAATGGCTGAATAGTAGTGGTGTTTTCAAAGGAAAGGACTCTTTAATTAAAAATAAATTGTTAAAGGTTTAGGTATATTACACACATGCATGTATGCATGCATAGATACAATATAAAAAATAAGCATAATTCATACTTAACCCGTTAGGCGCCAGAGGTTTTTTCCTAAAACATTCGGTTTTGATATCTTAATTTCAAAAGGCTATATCTTAAAAGTGATAAAAGATAGAGACTTTCTGTAAATTAGAGAAATATTAAGGATGACCCAAAGTTTATGTAGGGATTAAATGTTCCCATCTAATTTGCTTATTATGACGTCACATGGTGGCGGCAATCTTGGATTATAGAATTTATGAAAAGTCACGTTTAAATGATAAAATGCGGCACTTCTTTCCCCCCAAAATGTCCATCACCTTCTGTATGCTATATTGCACAATACTGAATGCTCAGGTATATAGTAAGTAGTAAACAAACTGTGTAAATCATTACTAATAAATGGTAGAAACAAACCGAATGCATGTAGTGGTTGGCCTTTTGCTGTAGAGATTTTCCATTTACTAAATACAGTAGGAACTCTGATTCCATGTATGGGGCACATATATTATTCATATGGCATACAAACACAAGTAGACAAGACCTGTTTAGTTCAAACGCTCACTGGCCACGGCAAGGCACAGATCATGAGTGAGATGATACGAGCAGCTCGGCCAGATCTGCCTCGCGCGCGCGCTGAGTGTGCACAGCTCGGACTACTGTCATTGTCATTGCGACTCCCCACCCTGCCTTCACGTTGCCTCCTAACTAATACTTCAACCTCGTCTAATATACCCAGTGGCATTAGAAAAAGTCTCCACCACAATACTGTCGCCGCGATTGCGGAGAGGCTCTGATAAAATGGCTCACTCACACACTAGCTCCGCTTTTGATTGCACTGATCAAATGCGCTCTAACTCAAACATTTTGTATAGAAGCATGACGTTTTTTTTTATTCGGGGATGAAGTATGACATGTCTGCCATCCAGTGGAGGGGAGGTCGAACGAAATTTGACACCCAATTTGACAAAATCGGCCGTTTTATTCAGTGCCGCATCTTGTCGAGTAAACTCGACCGTGGCGCCTAGAGGGTTAAGAATTGTGCACTTACTAGGACATTTATTAGGGAAGCAAATATAAACTCAATTATAAATACAGGTTATCTTAGTTATCATCATGAAGTCAAAAGTTACTCTATTTACTTCCTTAGCTCGTGTTATTTTGGTCCTGGTCTCATTAAATAATTTGTCTGTGCATTATTATAAAGAAAAAAATGTTTGTCTTTATAGTCTTTCATCAAAATAGAGAAAAATTCAGCTGCTCTTTCTTATTTTACAATCACTCCTCATGGATAAAATCAAGTTCTGTCCTTCTGCGTTTCTAATTCAATATTCAGTTTTACTTAGAAACATGTCAGATTATGGAATATAAATGGGTATATGGTGAACATGGCCGGTTCTTGAGGCTTGTGATAGAGGGGTATGGCAGTGTTTGTGAGTTAGTCTCTCCATCTCTTGCCTCTCGCTGTAGCCCACAGAGTACCAAACACCAGATGCATGCTCTCCCTCCGGGGCCCGTCTCAACACATGGCCACTGCTGCTAATCTGGGCCAAACACACTCACAGCACCTCACGTAGAGCACTTGGCAGTGAACACAACAGGGCAGATGATGAATAAACCGCTGTAGTGTTTGTATCTTCACTTCAGCTCTCAGACGTTTGGAAGGAAGCGCTAGTCAGGAACCAGATGCTTGCCACATTTATTAAACACTCTCAGCAAACACAGTTAGTTCATTAAGATTTATTAGTTGAACTATGACATATATCAGGAGGGAACATCAAGTGAAAATGCCAGGCAATACCCAAAATCACCAAAAAATGTGGTGTAGGATTTAATAAATTGTTTCCCCATTATTTTTAAAGCATCAAAAAAACAATTTATAAATGGATTTTTAATATTAAATTATAATATTTTAAATGCATAATAAATATATTTCACATTAGGAATTTCCTATTGTCCTATTTAGAAAATCCTATATAGATTTATTAGAACTGCACGATTCTCGATTTAAACACCCACATGATCTGCTCTGCCTATTAAACCTTTGTCAGATACGATCACAACTGCCGATGCAGTTGTCATATATAGGTATGAAACAGCTTTATAAACATCGTTATTTCTGTTACAATTCAAATGATCACAGAAATACTGGGATAAAAGTTTATAGTTCGGATATAAACACTGATGTCTCCGGTAGCGACTTTTGAAAGTAACTTGACGCTTCAAATAAATATATTAATTGCATTGTTACACCAGTAGGTGGCGACAAGTGCATTTCTCATTGAATCATTCATTCAAGACATTCGTTCAAAAACGCTGATTCTTCCAGTGTATGTATGTGTGTGTGTTTTTTCTATACATGTGTAATATAATTTATATAACATGCAAAATCCTTTCATTTATTTAACAAAAATGAACAACCTTATATGAAACCAAACAAGTCGTATGCTTGAATGTATGCCTCTCAGCATCTTACTCTGTGTTGCATTTATACAATGTTTTTGAACGTGCAAACATGTCCGATTCATCTCACACTGCAAGAAACTTTGAGCTTAGCATTCCCATGATGCAGAGCAGCCACATATGCTGGTCCTGTTGCATTGCTCCGTGTCCTGCATGAAGGAGAGCGTGGAGAGAAGCGTGTTCAGCCCATAGCGGATCCCAGCAGTCTGTGCAGCATGCTAAGACTCTGGCCGTGTGACAGGAAATCCCTCAGCCTCGCCAACTTCTTAAGAGAGCAAGATTGTGAGGAAAAAAGGCTCTGAGAAGCTGGGCCGAATCGATAACTGTCTGCTCTGAGTTATCATGAGCATAGCGCTCTGTTCAACTTTAATTAGCTCTTCAGCTGACTGGGCCACTCTGTGACGCATGCGTGCGCGTGTGTGCGGTGTATTTTGATGTCCCCGTATTGTTGTACTTCCTGTGCCACTTAATCAGAACTGACAAACGTATCAGGCCATTTCAAGATACAGCGAAGATGAGCATTTCTTATTGGTTTTAAGTTATTGTGTGAATGAAAACGCTGCTTTGTTGCATGAATGATCTCGTGCTCTGATGTAAAAAATAAAAATTATGAAAAAGGTTATATTTGCAAGAATATTATCACCAAAAAAAAAAATCTTAACCTAAAAGGTTTGTTGCAACCGTTTGCTGTGCTTTGTGAAGTTCAGTTCAGAAAGCGATTCACAGACTGCCTGTGCAGCTTTTTGCATTTTATTTTTGTATCAACCCTTTTTCTTAATTGCTAGTGTTTATAAGCTGTTTTAAGTAAGTTTAAGTTAGGCTGTTTTATTTATTTTAACTGGCTTTATTAGAAATTAAGATTATCATGTCATATATATATTTCTCTGATTGCAAAAATTATTTTACCCAGATCAGTGTTTCTCAAACAGGTCAAGGGCCTCTGCAAACTTCCAAGGGGACTAAAGATGACTTAAAAATTATTTAAAATAAGACTAAACGAGAAATAAAATAAGATAAAATGGCTGAAATTCAAGATATTTTTTTTATTTTTAATTCACCCCCTGTTTGTTGTCTTTAAAGAACCAGGATTTTCACATTCTTATCAGGTAAACATTTTGAGTAAAATATATTTTTTTAAATTCTTATCCTTAATACTTATTCAGTAAATCATGACCAGCTGGAAAAGTCATGGGGCTTTTGAATTTTATTGTGGAAAATAAGGGGCTTCAGAGTCAAAAGGTTTGAGAAACACTGGTTTAGAGGGTTACATTTAGGGCTGGAGCTTTAGGCTGTGTTTACACCGATGCACTGATCTGATCTTTTTTTGACCATATCCGGGGGTTTGTTCCGCCTGTTGACATTTACTTTAGACATGACTGCCATCTGATATATGTGTTTACATTAATTCCTGCCCAAAAATGATTCTGTTGGTGATCGCTTTGCGACATGGTTGACCCTCGGGTGGCCATAAATGGCCATACCAAATTATTTTATAAATCACGTTGGCGTATATTATAATTATTTGGCAGCATGGATAAGTTAATAGCTGTCATGGATAAGTTAAAAGCTGTCATGGATGTTTGTAGCGCAAAATCTGACTGAACGGATAGACAAAATAACTAATTTTCGTTTGTTGTTTTATCTACAGTTTGTTTCATGTAGAATTTTGAAGTGAAATTAAGTAGCGCGGTAAGATTAATTTGAATGAACGTTTCTAAAAAATAATGTTAAATTCGGATAGTTTGTAATGTATCAATGAGATCTTTATGACAGCATAGCGACTACTTACATAATGCATATACATATCAGTCGTCTCCCAATAATGTCTTTGTAAGATGATATTTAAATGCTTAGTTTATGATCAAACCTCTGTATAGTTTCAAAACATATAATGCAATGCAATACAATGATAATTGAGAGATGAACAAATAAACAAATCACCTCGATGGATAATATTTGATGCTCTCATCTGATCATTATTTTTAGTATAACTGCTAAAAAAAAGTTTAAACTTATCAATCAACAGAAGGCATGTAATAGATTGTGCATTGTGACTACTATAATTAGTCGATATGATTGTCTTTATGAACGGGTAATTGAATCGTTGATTCAAGTGATTCATTTAAAAACGTTGCTCTGAGATGCACAACAATTCTGCTCTGGCTTTGTAACTATTTTCATTGGCGAAACAGTACAAAAACAGACAATATTGTGTCCAAAATGTAACTCACTCAATATTAACTTCTTGTTTGTTGAACTGTTGTATAAAATCAATACCACATTGGTGATTGCTATTATGCGCTGATATTAAGGGAAACTGCACTCTCTATTTGCACCCTCATAATGTGATTACAATGGGATTTTGGCAATATTGCGATTAAACTTTACCTTATGTAAACACAATGCTTCGATCAAACTAATGTGATTTAAGTTCATAATCACAGGAACCATATTTGCATTAAACTATGTGGGGTACGCTGATTTTAATTGCAATAAAACAGGAATGTAAACACTAGGGATGTTAACGATTAATCGACGATCGATTAATTGTCTAATACATTTTATCGATAAAACTTATCGATCATCGATTAAGCCGGTTCATGCGCATGTGTGCTGCTAACCGCGAAACATGTAAGCGAGCGCTTGAGTTATGTTTGGGACTATACCTTCATCATGACTAAGTTAGCGCGCACAGCTCAAACAGCAATGCACGACTAATAATGACTATTGGGACTGTCATATTACATAACATTATAAAGAGAACAATATTGTAATAAAACATTGTGAATTATTTGGGTTTAGTTGCTGTGTCGCGTTGTTCCAGGAAGAGCGTGTCCACAACACGAGTCATTCTGAATGGCACGTAACTTAGTTCAAGTTCACTTGTGCATTCTCGTCATTTTGTGCAGATATAATTTGAAATATTATGTTTATTTTGTATATATCTGATTGATCTCATGTAGGATGCGTTTCTTTGAGTTAAATAACGCGCTACCACGATCGATCATGGGAATTTGTGAAGATTGACATCACTAGTAAACACCTTAATCTCATTATTACCGCTCTGACCAAAGTGCGCACGTGCTCTGTTCTACACGGATGCAGTGTGTTATTCACACGACTTCGTAAATTCACTCTGTGACATTATTCTGAAGTTTTCTCTTCTCCAGATCGTTAAACTCTGCGCAGTCTCTGTTCCGTATCTTCATCCAGGCAGAGCGAAGAATGCGACGGCAGCGTAGACAAACCCGGCATTGCGACGTTCATTACGGTTCCGAATAATATCCAGTACGACCATAAAAATGTATTTTGAATTTGATGTGAGTAGAAAAAAACAATGGCTGGTAACATGCATACTGTATATGCCTCTCTGAGTGTGGTATAATAACCATACTTATTAGCGAATAATCAGAATAATGAAAATTGCATGTAAACTGGAGTAAAGAATTCTGCTTGAGTCATGTAAACATCTTAATGCGATTAAGACCTTACTCTGATTATTAGAAATTATCACATTATAAAGGGATATTTTTGCCCTCATAACTTGAATTATAGGGGCATTCTAATTGCATTCTAATTTTTTGCACAATGTCAGCTTGCATATTGGTAAAACAACAATTACGATGTTATCACACACTTCTAATTAAATGTGAGATTTAAGTAGAAAGACTGAAATGGTATTTTCTTGTAAAGTGTAACTTTGTTATATTTTCACTCAGAAATTGCTAGTACATTTCACAAATAATTACAAAGACATGAATTAATTGAATTAACCGTGAAATTTTGAAGTAGAAAGACTGAAATAGTATTTTCTTGTAAAACATACTCCCAAAATTCTGTTTTATTTAAAACGTTACCTCTATCTATCTGTGCTCGGTTTTCTGAATTCTGTTGTAGAATGCCTTGTCTATTCTGTAACAGGTTTACTGCAATGTGAACGTGCTTTGATTTAGTAGGTCATGAACCCTGTTTGTTCATGTGAGAATCAAGTTTCCTGTGTGTTCTTCTCTCTGAAGAGGGATCAATCTCATCATGCTCTCCAGCGCTGCAAGCAACTTCAGGAAAACATGCAGGTCCCTGCCTTCCTGAACGACTACGACATTTATTTCCAGACTGCAGAAAATGAATGTTGTTTTTTTTTACTCTCAGAAAAGTGTGGAGTTGTTGTAGCTGCAGGTTTGGCTACTGGTTTATCAGCAGGAGTATTGGCCCAGATGAACAGCAGTGAGAGGAGAGGGAGAGGTAATCAATACTCATCTTTCTCGTAGATGCAGACCACAAAAAGAAAAAGGAGAAGAAAATCTTCCAAAGTAGACTGCCACAATGCTGAGGGTTGTTGTTTGTAATGGCCCTTTTGAATCACTTATTTAAAGGGTTTAGCTGATAGATGTAATTAGATTTAGCGGTCGGACAATTCTTCTTTTCTTTTTAAGAAACCAACACTGATAAGTTACAGATTACTGAATTCATATACTGAAGAATTAAACGTGGCACTAAAAGGTTAAAAATGGCTAATTTAAAATGTGTGCAGTGATTTGTTTTTTCATGTCGGACCATCTCATGAAAACTTGTCCAGGTCTTTCCTAAAATCGAAAGAAAAATATAACGGATTAGGCTATATATTTAAGTAAGTAACTGTCCAGTTTAGGACCCTTATTTTTTACTTTTATTTATTTAGTAGACCCTTTTATCCAAAGTAACTTACAACTGAGGAATACAACAAGCAATTGATAGAAACTATCAAGTAATGCATACAGATGTTTTCATTTTTCAGTGCTTTTGTAATTGCTATTATTCACAAAGGTAATTGAACAATTATTTGTGCTGTAATACAGTAAATATGTAATAACATTTCAAATAATATAAATAAAATATTAATAAATATGCAGTACAACAAACAATACCATGGTGTACAAATAATATATTGTAACACACTAATGAGAAAACTGTAAAACTTCAAATAATAGCAGAGTCCCAAATAGACGCCTGTCTCTTGTACACGCCTGGTGTGGCGGCAGGTTTGGATAAATAAAGGCCGGTCTCAAATAGAGGCCTGATCTGTTTTTTAGTTTCGGGTTGTATTCTTCTAAAACCCGTCAGATCGTCTGTTTAAGCCAGTTCTATGGTGCAGATTGCGCACGCAAGAGGCATCTGGCACCCGCGCATCTTAGCGGAAGCTGGAGAGGGAGAAGTGGAGGAGAGTTAGCGGAGGCCGGAGAGGGAGAAGTGGAGGAGAGTTAGCGGAGGCCGGAGAGGGAGAAGTGGAGGAGAGTTAGCGGAGGCCGGAGAGGGAGAAGTGGAGGAGAGTTAGCGGAGGCCGGAGAGGGAGAAGTGGAGGAGAGTTAGCGGAGGCCGGAGAGGGAGAAGTGGAGGAGAGTTAGCGGAGGCCGGAGAGGGAGAAGTGGAGGAGAGTTAGCGGAGGCCGGAGAGGGAGAAGTGGAGGAGAGTTAGCGGAGGCCGGAGAGGGAGAAGTGGAGGAGAGTTAGCGGAGGCCGGAGAGGGAGAAGTGGAGGAGAGTTAGCGGAGGCCGGAGAGGGAGAAGTGGAGGAGAGTTAGCGGAGGCCGGAGAGGGAGAAGTGGAGGAGAGTTAGCAGAGGCCGGAGAGGGAGAAGTGGAGGAGAGTTAGCGGAGGCCGGAGAGGGAGAAGTGGAGGAGAGTTAGCGGAGGCCGGAGAGGGAGAAGTGGAGGAGAGTTAGCTGAGGCCGGAGAGGGAGAAGTGGAGGAGAGTTAGCGGAGGCCGGAGAGGGAGAAGTGGAGGAGAGTTAGCGGAGGCTGGAGAGGAGAGTTAGCGGAGGCCGGAGAGGGAGAAGTGGAGGAGAGTTAGCGGAGGCCGGAGAGGGAGAAGTGGAGGAGAGTTAGCTGAGGCCGGAGAGGGAGAAGTGGAGGAGAGTTAGCGGAGGCAGAGAGGGAAAAGTGGAGGAGAGTTAGCAGAGGCCGGAGAGGGAGAAGTGGAGGAGAGTTAGCGGAGGCAGAGAGGGAGAAGTGGAGGAGAGTTAGCAGAGGCCGGAGAGGGAGAAGTGGAGGAGAGTTAGCGGAGGCTGGAGAGGAGAGTTAGCGGAGGCCGGAGAGGGAGAAGTGGAGGAGAGTTAGCAGAGGCCGGAGAGGGAGAAGTGGAGGAGAGTTAGCGGTGGCTGGAGAGGAGAGTTAGCGGAGGCCGGAGAGGGAGAAGTGGAGGAGAGTTAGCAGAGGCCGGAGAGGGAGAAGTGGAGGAGAGTTAGCGGAGGCCGGAGAGGGAGAAGTGGAGGAGAGTTAGCGGAGGCCGGAGAGGGAGAAGTGGAGGAGAGTTAGTGGAGGAGAGTTAGCGGAGGCCGGAGAGGGAGAAGTGGAGGAGAGTTAGCGGAGGCAGAGAGGGAAAAGTGGAGGAGAGTTAGCGGAGGCCGGAGAGGGAGAAGTGGAGGAGAGTTAGCGGAGACCGGAGAGGGAGAAGTGGAGGAGAGTTAGCGGAGGCCAGAGAGGAGAGTTAGCAGAGGCCGGAGAGGAGAGTTAGCAGAGGAGAGCGACGAGGAGGGAGGAATTCGCCAATGAACTTGTAGTTGAGGATCGCGGTGATGATGATCGTGATGAATAGGGTCATTTTGCCTTCATTCTTTCTTGTTCAAAAAGAAAAAGGAGAAGAAAATCTTCCAAAGTAGACTGCCACAATGCTGAGGGTTGTTGTTTGTAATGGCCCTTTTGAATCACTTATTTAAAGGGTTTAGCTGATAGATGTAATTAGATTTAGCGGTCGGACAATTCTTCTTTTCTTTTTAAGAAACCAACACTGATAAGTTACAGATTACTGAATTCATATACTGAAGAATTAAACGTGGCACTAAAAGGTTAAAAATGGCTAATTTAAAATGTGTGCAGTGATTTGTTTTTTCATGTCGGACCATCTCATGAAAACTTGTCCAGGTCTTTCCTAAAATCGAAAGAAAAATATAACGGATTAGGCTATATATTTAAGTAAGTAACTGTCCAGTTTAGGACCCTTATTTTTTACTTTTATTTATTTAGTAGACCCTTTTATCCAAAGTAACTTACAACTGAGGAATACAACAAGCAATTGATAGAAACTATCAAGTAATGCATACAGATGTTTTCATTTTTCAGTGCTTTTGTAATTGCTATTATTCACAAAGGTAATTGAACAATTATTTGTGCTGTAATACAGTAAATATGTAATAACATTTCAAATAATATAAATAAAATATTAATAAATATGCAGTACAACAAACAATACCATGGTGTACAAATAATATATTGTAACACACTAATGAGAAAACTGTAAAACTTCAAATAATAGCAGAGTCCCAAATAGACGCCTGTCTCTTGTACACGCCTGGTGTGGCGGCAGGTTTGGATAAATAAAGGCCGGTCTCAAATAGAGGCCTGATCTGTTTTTTAGTTTCGGGTTGTATTCTTCTAAAACCCGTCAGATCGTCTGTTTAAGCCAGTTCTATGGTGCAGATTGCGCACGCAAGAGGCATCTGGCACCCGCGCATCTTAGCGGAAGCTGGAGAGGGAGAAGTGGAGGAGAGTTAGCGGAGGCCGGAGAGGGAGAAGTGGAGGAGAGTTAGCGGAGGCCGGAGAGGGAGAAGTGGAGGAGAGTTAGCGGAGGCCGGAGAGGGAGAAGTGGAGGAGAGTTAGCGGAGGCCGGAGAGGGAGAAGTGGAGGAGAGTTAGCGGAGGCCGGAGAGGGAGAAGTGGAGGAGAGTTAGCGGAGGCCGGAGAGGGAGAAGTGGAGGAGAGTTAGCGGAGGCCGGAGAGGGAGAAGTGGAGGAGAGTTAGCTGAGGCCGGAGAGGGAGAAGTGGAGGAGAGTTAGCTGAGGCCGGAGAGGGAGAAGTGGAGGAGAGTTAGCGGAGGCCGGAGAGGGAGAAGTGGAGGAGAGTTAGCGGAGGCTGGAGAGGAGAGTTAGCGGAGGCCGGAGAGGGAGAAGTGGAGGAGAGTTAGCGGAGGCCGGAGAGGGAGAAGTGGAGGAGTGTTTGCGGAGGCCGGAGAGGGAGAAGTGGAGGAGAGTTAGCTGAGGCCGGAGAGGGAGAAGTGGAGGAGAGTTAGCGGAGGCAGAGAGGGAAAAGTGGAGGAGAGTTAGCAGAGGCCGGAGAGGGAGAAGTGGAGGAGAGTTAGCGGAGGCAGAGAGGGAGAAGTGGAGGAGAGTTAGCAGAGGCCGGAGAGGGAGAAGTGGAGGAGAGTTAGCGGAGGCTGGAGAGGAGAGTTAGCGGAGGCCGGAGAGGGAGAAGTGGAGGAGAGTTAGCAGAGGCCGGAGAGGGAGAAGTGGAGGAGAGTTAGCGGAGGCCGGAGAGGGAGAAGTGGAGGAGAGTTAGCGGAGGCCGGAGAGGGAGAAGTGGAGGAGAGTTAGTGGAGGAGAGTTAGCGGAGGCCGGAGAGGGAGAAGTGGAGGAGAGTTAGCGGAGGCAGAGAGGGAAAAGTGGAGGAGAGTTAGCGGAGGCCGGAGAGGGAGAAGTGGAGGAGAGTTAGCGGAGACCGGAGAGGGAGAAGTGGAGGAGAGTTAGCGGAGGCCAGAGAGGAGAGTTAGCAGAGGCCGGAGAGGAGAGTTAGCAGAGGAGAGCGACGAGGAGGGAGGAATTCGCCAATGAACTTGTAGTTGAGGATCGCGGTGATGATGATCGTGATGAATAGGGTCATTTTGCCTTCATTCTTTCTTGTTGATGTGTTTCGGGCAACAAGTAAATAGACTCGATGAATATGTACCGGTAACTTGTATTGTTCAGCCCATGGCTGTCACACACCGGATGAGTCAATCATAACATCGTACAGACATTATCCTAATTTCAAAATGTAACATAATATTGCTGGCCATAAACTGAGAAAGTGCGCGTCCGGTGTGCAATACCTCGAGTTGTCCTAGGTGTGCGATACGCGGCACTGCGCTTCTCGTCTGGTGTGCGACTCCCTTTAGACATATGGTAATATAGTAGGCTAATTATTACATTAACTGATTTGTTAAACACATTCGAACTATAAATAAACGTAATATAATGTGGTAACCTCTTACTGTCATGATTTCCGTCTATCAGCCTATGCTATTTGGATCGTTATCTCTAGGCTTACACTCAATGAACAACATCTCAACACTAAATTAAAGGCCCGTCTCATATAGACGCCTGTCTCAAATACAAGCCGGTGCAGTTCAGCGTTTTGGGAAAATAAAAGCCTGTGCTATTATTTGAAGTTTTACGGTAAATATATTTTGGGGGCTAAATGTGCTTAATTCTTTAAACCAATGTGCTTAATTCTTTAAACTAATGTCTTGATGCTATTTTCTTTTGCATTTTACATAATGTTCCTTTTGGTTTGGGGGTGAATATGACCCGGACATCCCGGCTGTCTCTCTGCGTCTGGTGTTGCTGGATGTGCCCAGTTAAAGAGCGCAGGGTCATGATGAGGGTGTGATGTGGATCGTGACATCATCTGTGCAGAGAGGCCAATCAGAGAGACACGAGAGAGGAACTTTTACAGTGACGTCACCTGCAAGGCTTCCCTCTGCGTTTGTGTCTTATAGGGCAATGTAAATCTTGTGTGTTCAGCGACAAAACAAGAATTCATCCGTTTTCAGTGACTTGCGGTGACAAACATTAGCGACTGGAGAAGTTATTGCATATGATAGGGCTTTGAGCATGTACAAGGTAGATATTGATCGGCTTGTGTACTTGCATTTGCAGCACATGCAGCCTCAGTGTGTGTGTGTGAACTGTGAGCACGCGTTCATGTTTACAGTGTCTCTCCCGGCGTTTTCCGTGGCTGTTTGTTCCCGTCACTCTCTGAAGGTCACTGATGTCATGACTGCTGGTTCTAATCACTGCAGTCGTGCGACGGGTCACAAGTTCAGTCCACATTCTGCTTGTGTCAGTGTCACTGACACCACAGTTGAGCTCTGCTTACACACTCACTCACACTCACTCACACACACTCTCTCTCTCTCTCTCTCTCACTCTCTCACTCTCTCACTCTCTCACTCTCTCACTCTCTCACTCACTCACTCGCAGCATGTTGTCTTCAAGTATCGCAGTCAAAAGTTTATCTTAAAAACAGAATCTTATTGGTTCCCAGGACAAATAAAATTGTGGCCACGAATTTCCCTAAGTAAAACTTATTTAAATTTTAATGGATTAGTTGGAGCAGTGTTTTAGCAGGGTTTTTTTTTTCTTTTTTCTTGTGATATTATTTTCATGACAATGTAGTATATTTCACTCCAACTTATCATGATTGTAATGCATACAGATTTTTTTAAAGTGCCCCTATTATGCTTTTTTGAATATAAATTTTGATTCAGCTGTTTGTGAATGTTGAAGGTCTGCAAAGTTTTAAAGATCAAAGTGCACAACAAATAAAGTTATTGTCTCCTAAAAGAACCTTTATATTCCGAACTGACTAAACGAGCCGTCAGCAATTCCAGTCTTACTTCCTGCTTGAACTTACATAGGTTTGTAACAAATTTGCATAATGCAAGTCTATGGTCTTCATTGACTGCCCGTTAACAACATCTACTTTGACCCGCCCTCAAGCACTGTAGTTGTGGCTGTGCCCTGGAAGAGTGTGGTTTGTGTTGTTCATGTCAAGAAGAAGCTGTTATCTTCGCTGCAAAAGCAAATGCACTTTGCAAGCACTTCCATAGGATAAGAATAAAGTGTGTGTGTGTGTGTGTGTGTTTACTGTAATACAATAAAGGCAGTACAGCAAATATGTACTATTGTTCAAATACTTTTTCTCATTTTCCAATAATTTTCCATTTTATCTTTTTCGTTGAAGTAAATTTTGGAGCTAAATGAGCTTATTTGTTATTAAACTAATGTCTTCATGATCCAATTTTCTTTTAGATTTTGCATATTTTCTTTTTTGATTTGGGCTGAATACAACCCGGACGCATTCTTGACAGGATTTTAGTGAGCTCCATCCAAACTGGCTCTTATATATTTAAGAGACAGTTGTGAAATATAATAATAAATTATGCAAAATATATATTTTTATGATTTATTTAGATTTTGGTGTGAAATATGACCCAGATTTGTTATTGACGGGTGAGATTGGCCCAATAAGGCCAGCTCCGCTCTTGGTTTGCCTTGTTATCCGTATGTTCCCAGATCTGGAAAGTTCTCAGTGGGAATTCAACCCTGTGCACTTGTGGTCAGTCGCTCAGAGTCCATGCGCCGCTGTCATCTGCCGTCTCATGTGACCCAGTCTACCGCTCATGTGCCAGCCATAACGGAAAGGTTTATCCAGTATTATTTAACAGTTAAAGGGATAGTTCACCCAAAAATGAAAATTCTGCCAGTATTTACTCACCCTCATGTTGTTCCAACCCTGTAAGACCTTCGTTCATCTTCGGAGCACAAATTAAGATATTTTTGATGAAATCTGAGAGCTGGATCACTCCTCCATACTAGTCCATAGGCTTCTTCAGGAATTGAAACTTGCCGGCCTCGAAAAGTTATTGAAAACATCGTTAAAATAGTCCGAGTGACTACAGTGGCTCAATCTTAAGTTTATCAAGCAACGAGAATACTTTTTGTGCGTAAAAACAAACAAAAATAATGACTTTATTTCAACTATTCATTTGCTTCTGAGTCAGTTAAACTAGTGTAACAGCGTAAGCTTCTGTTGTAGTACGTCACACGCATCACACACATGACCAGCGTCGGCCAATAGTGAGCCTGCGTGTGACGTAGCTCTACGCAAACATACTAGTTTAACTGAATAGAGGCCCACGAGAAGGAAATGAATAGTTGAAATAAAGTCGTTATTTTTGTTTGTTTTTAATAACTTTTCGAGGCCAGCAAGTTTCAATCCTTGAAGCCTATGGACAAGTATGGAGGAGTGATCCAGCTCTCAGATTTCATCAAAAATATCTTAATTTGTGTTCCGAAGATGAACGAAGGTCTTACGGGGTTGGAACAACATGAGGGTGAGTAAATACTGACAGAATTTTCATTTTTGGGTGAACTAACCCTTTAATGACTTTAGCCAGCGAGTGTCGCAGATGTCACAGCCTCGGCGGTTTAACAGCGTTCCCAGTGACATTCACAGCTCTGATACGCATCTCTGCAGATTGCTCTGCAACATGGTGTTAATATTACAGGAATACTCTGTAAATAAAATACAGAATTCATCTCATTTGAAACCATTTTAATTATAAAAATAATTTATGAAGTATTTGGTAAAATGTTCTTCAGAAGTTTCTCATCAAAACTCAGGGAGATATAATGGAGTTCTCAGATTTGTTTCATTCAAGTATCCACTTGGTCTGAGATGTTTCTAAAACTCATTATGGGAAATAAAAACAGGCCCAAATAAGTCAATATTTTTACAGTAAGAGTATAGAACTATAAAATTAATGAAATCAATTTATGAGAAATGTTTGAGTTCATATTATGTAGGCAACATTAATTTGCACCTTTAAGAGTTCAAGACACACATATAAACGTCACTGTCCTGATAGATGAGAATAGTGTGAGAGCCGTATAACATTACCACTCTAATCCGGTATTTGTGTTGGATCTCTTCTCTTGATATTTTGACATTTGATATATGATGTTTATTCCTTGGGAATTCCCACACACTAATGAACTCGAGTCATATTAGCATAAGATGATGATAATTTCCGGTTAGACTATTAAGATTTCTGTTTGCTGAATGTACAAACTCTCAGATACTCAAGCATTGATATTGACATTCATTTTCTTTTCTTTCCTCTTAAGTGTTTTTAGGAAGTGCCTGGTTATTAAAATCATGAAGTTTGTATATATTTTGTTTACCACCTTCCCACTAAAGGTATTTAAAGCTTCTAGAACTCGTTACTAAAAAGTTTTGCTTACTATACTTAATGTATATAATGTACTACTTTATAATAGAATGTAATTATTTGTGATCGACAGTTGCTAGATGTATGACAGTTTTCTTAAACTACAGTTTACTATGGGAAAATACTATACTGGAATCTTACATAATACGCAGTCGGCGTGAAGTGAGTCAATTGAGTTTTTAACTCACTGGAGCACAAATTGTTCAGTTTCCTCTAAAGTTTATTTGCTTTGTTCTGAACAAGCAGTCTAATGCAAGACTGAGATTCTGAGAGTTTCGTGTTGCATGTCATGATTTGCATGTTCTCAGTTGTCAGTGTGTAAGGAACGTTGATTCTCCATCAATCACTATCACAATCACTAAGTATAGAGCGACATAGAGTGAAAAGCAGCAGTGACACACACAAACTACCACAATTCACATTCATCTGATCGATTACCAAACACTGAATCAGCGCGTCTAGGAACACGCGTCAGTCTTGTACTTATGATTCATGTCAGATGCAGAGGGAAATCTACGCAGGAGACTGAAGAACTGATTTTAAAATTGACCCATCTTTTAACTTGATGCAGCATCTCAAAACGCTTATGGTTTGCATGTAAACTTGATTTGACATTTGCTAAAAATGAGCTGCTGATGTTGTAGGGTTGCTGCGGGTGGTTGCTAGGGTGTTATGTGGTTGTTAGGATACTGTGGGTGGTTGTTAGGGTGCTGTGGATTGTTGTCGGGGTATTAGGTGGTTCTTAAGGTGTTGTGGGTGGATGCTGGGGTGTTATGTGGTTCTTAAGGTGTTGTGGGTGGATGTTGGGGTGTTATGTGGGTGTTGGGGTGCTGTGGGTGGTTGCTAGGGTGTTTTGGGTGGTTGTCGGGGTGTTATGTGGTTCTTAAGGTGTTGTGGGTGGATGCTGGGGTGTTATGTGGTTCTTAAGGTGTTGTGGGTGGATGCTGGGGTGTTATGTGGTTGTTGGGGTACTGTGGGTGGTTGTTAGGGTGTTTTGGGTGGTTGTCGGGGTATTATGTGGTTCTTAAGGTGTTGTGGGTGGATGCTGGGGTGTTATGTGGTTGTTGGGGTGCTGTGGGTGGTTGTTAGGGTGTTTTGGGTGGTTGTCGGGGTGTTATGTGGTTCTTAAGGTGTTGTGGGTGGATGCTGGGGTGTTATGTGGTTGTTGGGGTGCTGTGGGTGGTTGTTAGGGTGTTTTGGGTGGTTGTCGGGGTGTTATGTGGTTCTTAAGGTGTTGTGGGTGGATGCTGGGGTGTTATGTGGTTCTTAAGGTGTTGTGGGTGGATGCTGGGGTGTTATGTGGTTCTTAAGGTGTTGTGGGTGGATGCTGGGGTGTTATGTGGTTGTTGGGGTGCTGTGGGTGGTTGTTAGGGTGTTTTGGGTGGTTGTCGGGGTGTTATGTGGTTCTTAAGGTGTTGTGGGTGGATGCTGGGGTGTTATGTGGTTGTTGGGGTACTGTGGGTGGTTGTTAGGGTGTTTCGGGTGGTTGTCGGGGTATTATGTGGTTCTTAAGGTGTGGGTGGATGCTGGGGTGTTATGTGGTTGTTGGGGTGCTGTGGGTGGTTGACAGGGTATTATGTGTTTTTTCTGGTGCTGTGGGTGTAGGGCTGGGGCTCCACGTTCAAATGGAGCAGCATTTACTACCGGTCAGCCGGACTGCACTGAAAAGCTGCGCATAAAATAATCGCAGCCTTGGCCAAATCACGTGCGGTTTTATTGCGATTAATCGTGCAGCCCTATATGTAGTCGTTAGGGTGTTGTGAGTGGTTGCCGGGGTGTTATGTGGTCGTTAGGGTGTTGTGAGTGGTTGCAAGGGTGTTTCATTTCATTTATTCTGAACCTAAAAGTCCTAAAAGTACCACAACCTGAACATAGCTCAAACGTTAGCACTATTCCTTCAGGTTATGCAAATCTAGTTTCGATTCATATTAAGCACAGTCCCATGTGTCATGAATATTCAGCTGTGTGAATGAGGGCCTTCAGGCTGTTAAGTGTAAATGTTTATGTAAATCCTCATGATCCCGTGTGAAGGGCCACAGGTGTGTGTTCACCTCTGTCTGCCAACAAACACTGACCGCTGTCATCTGGGTTTATTGAACTCAAAACATTAGCTCTTATTTTTGCTTCAGTTTTCAGCCTCAAATCAAACTATATCTTATTTACTTCATTATGTTCCATGTCTTATTGTGAATAATTCATCAATGCATGTAACTAAAAAGTTTGTCTTGATAATCTATTATCACAAACTCATTTCACAGATACTTTCACCATCCAATTAATGAATTTTTACACATTTAATATCTCATTTCATGCTGAAATACATCACACTTCAAATCGTTTGTGAGTTTTTGCTTTGGACCCTGTGCAGTTTTTCTGCTTGTAAACCGCAGCAACGAGTCAGTGGTCAGAAAAATTGGTCTCCAGCGCCACCTTCTGCTCATTTATAAAAGATACTTTGACTTCCACATGTTGGGCCTGATTCATAAAACGCAAGTTAAATTCTGGGTGAATTGTTTTTATATTGTCGTCTTTAATTCAAAGCATTTCAGGTGTCATGATGAATGATTTACACAGAAGTTTCATGAAAAGGATTAGATATAACAGTCATTGATCTGATGTGTTTATGCAGCGTGACACCAGAAGTGAAGTGTCTCACTGTTGACAGCTCTTGTGTGTGTGTGTGTGTGTGTGTGTGTGTGTGTGTGTGTGTGTGTGTGTGTGTGTGTGTGTGTGTGTGTGTGTGTGTGTGTGTTAAATATTTTCTTTTTCCAGTTATCAAATAAAACTGAAAAAGTCATCGAAGTTCTTTAGCCATAAACTTTGCAAATCCTTCTGATTTATGAATTACTTCCAATCTTTCTGAGTTTGATTACAGTCAGAGACTGTCTGATTTTGAGGGTTCCTCTTTGTCGTTTCTCAGAGGACGTCCTGTCGAAGGACACTGGAGAATGTGCAATATGTCTGGAGGATCTGGTCCAGGGAGACACCATCGCTCGCCTGCCCTGCCTCTGCATCTATCACAAAGGGTAAAGCTCTTTGTGTGTGTGTGTGTGTGTGTGTGACGTTAGTTTGTTTTCTCTTATATTAACACTGCTTTCTTTCAGCTGTATTGATGAGTGGTTTGAAGTGAACCGATCGTGTCCTGAACATCCTTCAGATTAAAAGCCCCACTCTCACCTTTGCACAGGTAACATGAATTCACTTGATTCAGGAGTGTGAATGTGTGTTTACATCAATAATGTCAGAGATCCATTTCACTTATTGACATGATGGCATTTAAATCCATGTGCTTTTAAATAAAAATGAACACTGTTTATGTTCTTCAAAAAATAAAGTTCCCGTATTGTTTAAATCGGCACACTATATATAAAACGTTAATATAATGTCACATGTAATGAAATGACATGTTTTTATAAGCTATTCAAAATTGTATGAGTAATTTTATGTCACAGTAAAATTATTTCATATTAACTGATTATTTATGAATCTGAAATAGGTGTAAAAACAGAACATTACTTTAGAGTTCAAAACTAAAGACTCAAACTCTAGCTTAAACCGTTTCATGTTGTCTTCAACCTCATCCAGTTATTATTATTATTATAAGGCAAGACACTCCAGGTGAATAGTGTAAAAAAAAATAACATGGATATCACAGTTCTTCCCAAGTTGATTGATTGATTGATTACATTAAGAAATGCTAACATTTTTTATATTACAAATTTTGTGTGATGTTACGTTTGAAAATACAAATGAGGCATTATATAATTAAATATACACAAATTTGTGTACATTTCCAGAATATAAATATGAACATTGGTTAAAGCCAGGATCAAAATTCAGTTGCAATTTATTTTAAGGTGATATAATTACATTGTACTTAGTCAAATAAGTACTGATTAATATCAAGTAACTACATGTACCTACTATAGTGTTAGGGTTTGGTTTAGGGTTGGTTACTTGTAATTATGTATAATTTACTGTTATTACTATAGTATGTACAAGTTTCATTTTGTGCAACGTGGTTTTTACATGGATATCTATTTTTTCACAGTATAAATCAGAAAATACTGTCTACAGCCAGAAAACATTTTCACCATGTTTTTAGGAATAAAATGTTCTATAAACCAGCCGAATGATATGACAAACCTCTATTAAAACCCTTCAGAAAGTAGATCTGAATAAAACTATAAAGCTTGGTGTAAAGCTGCTGAAGTGGAGCTTTCTGACTCACCGCCTGTAAAGATATGTATTGTGATTGAAATCTACAGACACAAAATTGATAAAGTGCAATAAAATAAAGACTTAAATGTATATTTTGGATGTTTTTTTCCCCCCACTAGTCTGAAAGAAGACACGTTATGGAAGCAAAATGGCCTAAAATCTAAAAATTGACCAGTTTATAAAAAAAACACAAAAAAAAAGATCTTGCCTTAAATCATTCTAACACTCTTTAATTGTTTGTGTTGTGTTTCATGTCTCTAGCCTCCTGGTCGTGAGAAGCGACGTGTCCCACTAGCGGACAGCAATGTGAATTCTCTTCCTCCTCACAGACACTGTGACTCGAGCAGGACAGTCCCTCTCTTCTCGTAGCACGACTCCCTAGTCGCCATACAAACCCTAGTGTGCCAAAACTCGTTCAGGGAAACTCTTTCCACATCACAGACCTATGAAAACCACAATAGAGGATGAGACCCTTGAGATTTTCTCCTCCATTGCACAGTTTTCCAATCAGAAACTTGTGGAGAAGGCTGATCTAGCAGAAGTTTGTTTCATTGGCTGTTTTACGTTCTTTGATTGGCCGGACACAGGGTCAGCTGACTCTTATGTCGTTGATTATTGGATGATCAGGTGATTGATTGTTCTGCAAAACTTTCTGGTAAATGGGACTGTTTCTCAGTGCCTTAATTTTCAGATCTCAAGGGCCGAAGTGGCTGCGCTTCGGATTTTGGGAGAAAGACACCTGGATATGATGGACACGTGACCCCTGATTCAGGTCAAACTGAGAAGTGCCCTGTCTTTCATAACGCTGACGCGGTTGTGTTTCCATTGGAGCCGTTTTCTCTCTCGATTCCTAGATGGACGAATGTCCTGTACATCTCGAGTCTCGTAGCAATATCTGTCAGATAAAGATTCACTGTAGCCTCTCACATGGTTCTCCATGATGTCTGAACATCTCAAGATCACTTATGCAGGTGCATCATATGAACATTCAACGTTTTGTCTTGAGACAAATCTGGGCCTTAATTCAACACATTATTTTGGTTGAATCTCATCAAAACATGTCCCGGTCAAAATCAGAAGAAAAAAATTCTAAATTATATTTTGCATAATGAAAAAAAAGTCTGTTTTTGGGAATATTAATTTAATACAATTATTTTTTTTATTAAAATCAGGATAAATAAAGGTGGCACAGAAAATACTACCATGATATAATTATTAATATGTTAATTATGATGTATTGAATTTTGTGGTTAATAATGAAAATAATGTAAAATAAAAATGCTACGGGTCCTAAAATCTCTCCTTTTTCTTTAAGCAAAATGTAATTTTGTAATGAAAAATTAAATTTCTTGACAGGTTTGGTGAGATTCACTCTTCAGCTATGACGTCATTTTTTATGTTTATTTACTCATTCTACATGCATCAAATTATATGATCATCCATTTTATATGAGAAATGGAAGGCACCACATCAGGCCAAATGAGTGAATCTCACAAAATCTCCCGGTCATATTTCACCTCAAAATCAAAGGAATTAATTTTAAAGCTTAATATTTTTCACATTGCTACACATTTTCATGACAATTATACATATTTTCACACCTTCAGTATAAGTATTTATACATCATGATAGTATTCATCGTACTGCTCTCAATTTATGCTGATTTACATTTTAAAAATCATTGTTTACCAGTAATAACTCGTATGTTCTGCATTACAGAACTGATTGAAAATGTGCTTGATTGTTATGAAAGTAATGTGACAAATCTTAATGGCTTTGATTATTTGTGTTGAAATGTGACCTGAGATTGTGCTGAATAATTCTGTCTTTGTGTTTGTCTTTAATTCACCTGTAGCTGCTGGAACAAGCTTCATGTCTCTGTTGTCTTGGGGATTTTATCACCAGTTTCTCAATCTGTTTATTTTGTGCAGTTCATATAGTTTGATCTAAATTATAGAGTCTGAACGGCATGTGTGTGATTTATATCATTTAAACACCTTCACGTTTCAGCTGCTTTTCCCAAGATCCACGTCATAATATTTTGGAGAAAGGTGGTCGGTCTCCAGTGGGCTTTGACAGCTTTAAACAAATGCGCTGCTCACTAGTTTTTTTAGAGTTACTAATCGGAGATTCTACAAGGGATATTATTTTCGTTATAGATTTACATTCATTCTGTTTTAACCAGTCTCACGTAAAGCCTTGTGTGGTTGGGTTTATATGAGGTGTTAGTTGGTTAGTTTTGGTGTTGAATTAGACCTGTGGACTAGTCATGGCCCATTCAAGCTGAATTGGAAAGCATCTTCACTGCAAAAATAAATAATATATATATATATATATATTTATATATATACTTTTTTTTTCTTCATTATTTTTGTCTTGTTTTCCAGTACAAATAATCATTCTTAAATCGACAAACATTTACTTGAAATGCACAAATTACTTAACGATATTAAGTCTTGTTTTCTGACAATTGTTTCAAAATTAAGGAAGCTTATGCTTTAAAAAAATTGGGTCAGAAAAATCAGCTTAATTCACAAGAAAAACAAGATCATTTTTCTTAACCCACTGGCAGATATTTGTTCTTGTTTTGAGCATAAACTTAGTTTTTTTTTTTTTTTTTTTTTTTTTAGGAAAGGAAAGTTTTACATCTGATCATTTTGCTTGATATTTTACTAAAAATACTTAGGAAGAACATGTTTTTTCGCAGTGTTCCCTCTGTCAGTGTATTACTGTAGTAAAGACCGGCATGTCAAAGGTGCCATAATAGCTTTAAATTGCTGCTAATCATGTATGTTGAGAGTGATGAGAACCAGTTTCAGTGCGAGTCCAAGCCGGGTTCATTGCAGTCATGCCTGTACAGCTGGAAGACGCTCGTCACGTAACAGAAGATAGATGACATCATTGCACACACATTGCATGGGAAACGCCACTATTTTTAAAAAGCCTTACCAGACCACTTGCAAAACACCTTTTATGACATATCATTTAAGTAAATAATAAATTCACATTTCTAATTTTTGATGTTCTTTCATATTTTTGCTGCTTTCCAGCAGATCTGAGCCCTGATACATCCGACTGGATCTTTTGATATAGAAGATGGAGTGTATTTTCTGTTTGTTTGTTCAATGTGCTACCAAACTCCATCAGGTAAAGATCTAGCTGATCTAGTTTCATCCTTGCAGCAATTGAGCGGAACCTGATGCAAAGGAAACAAACAGGAGCTTGTGTATGTATGTTAACTGACCACCCAGGTGATCATAAAGTTGTTTTTTTTTTTAATGATTTAGAGATATTGTAACATTCCATATATGTAAAAAAAACTGTACAGAGATAATGAAATTAAAAAAGCAAACTCTTTGAAGCACAGATCTTTAAATATTTGTCTGGAAGTCTTTCTGTGTGCGTGTGTGAATTATAGCTTGGTGATATTACTTGCCAGGTTTTTTATCACCTAATTGACTAAAATGATTAATGATTTCTCTGAACTGAAAAAGCACCATTATAAGTACACAAGTGTCAAACTTTTCAGAGCAAACTCGTAAATATATATGTAGATTTATCATTTCCATCTATACAGTATATCCCTGCCTTGATGTAATTTCATGAGTTCTGGCTTTAGTGTGAAACTCACGACAGCAGGTGTGATAAACCTGCATGTCTTGAATCAGTGTTGCCTTCGCAGCCGATGGTGCTTCTGTTATTGAGGTAAACTAACGTCTGTGGCTTTACACCAACTTCCTTCTTTTCTCACAGTGTTTTCTCAAATCACGTGTTTTACTTTTTCTTCTTAGTGGAAGCGAAGCCTCTTGTCGCCCTCAAAGAGTTGTTCTTCTTCTTCAGAAACACATTTTCCTTTAATGCTGTGAACAAATCAGAAAATGTGGAAATGTGTGAAACTTGAAGACATCGTCATGTGCCGTGATCTTCTCGTGTAAGGTTAGTTATGAAGGAAAACTAGGGCTCTGATCCAAGATCTTGTGAGCTGCCTACATAGACACCTCTTTAGTGTGTGATTTGGAACACACTACATTCACAACAAAGTTCCACAAGGGGATTTTCTAAATATGAAGAGCATTTTAATTATCTAAAGAATATAATTCCACTATAAAGAACCTTTTATGTAATGGAAATGTTCAGTGGATTTTACAGAACCATTGATGCCAACAGAGCTTTTATTTTTAAGAGTGCACATAGACTCAACTCACAATACTTTTTTTATTGAGTTTGCATGTTGCCAAGTCAATGCAATAAAATCCACTGCACAAATACTAATACTGGGTTAAAAAAGTAAATTTGATCACTACTTTTCACCCTGACCATAATTGATAGAGCATTAATGGCATTCATGCAATGCTTTTTAAAATTGGACATAACCAAGGTGTCTTTGAATGCAGAATAATCTTTTATTACAACTTTTATGCCTTAAAATAATGCAACCTCTCTAGGTTTCACAGATCTTACTTGACTTCCTTCAGTGTAGTGTTGTTTGTCAAGCCTTCAGACAGCTGTTTGGCTCCGTGAATGGTCAACTCGTTTTCCATTAGCCTGTAGAGAGTCGAATAGATTCAGTCAGTCAGAGCAAATATTGTGCACACAGACCTGAGGTTCATTACTTGGCATAAAGTCTACATGTATTATATGTTGATTAGAATATTAGATTCTGTTGAGCAAAGCATGTGACATGCAGCAATAAAATAGTGTTTGCATCATTGCATTTGCACAAAGTAAATGCTGTAAATGTAAATTAGATGCAGAAATGACCACTTACATCCTGTATATGTGAAACAGTTATAAAGATATTAACAGTGAAACAGCTTTAAAGATATTACTGAAATACTGAGGTATAATCGATCGTACATCAGATGTGTCAGAGCAGAGTTGCACTTGAAGGCATCGGCAAAGTCTGACGCCGCATCGTCAGAGATTTTGTTCTGTATCAGCCTGAAAAATAAGCACATTTTGTGAGAATGCATCTGGGAACAATCATCAAAAGGGTATTATTTTACATGCATGAAAAAAATATGACGTTCTGTTTTACCAGAAGATGTGAAGGCTTGTGTTTTGCTTCAGTGCTTTTGCCAAACTTCTTCCACCGAGAGAAGTAATGCCATTGGCGGAGAGACTAAACGGCAATGCAATAATCATTCTCCGAAGGCTTGTTCTTAATTTGACAGCTAAACTGATCAGAATGGAGACATAAGAGTCATCTTATACCTGAGGTTGGTCAGGCTGGGGTGATTCTTCAGAGCCTCGGCAAACGCATCTGCCCCCTCGTCACCGATCGAGTTACCCCACATTCTACAACCAATTCATTTGAACAATTTTAATTTCACCACTTTTTCCATAGTTTTTGGATAATATCTGTAAAACTTTGTTTGATATTATGGCAGTATCATTTTAAAGGAGGGGTTTAATTGTTCCCTTAGATATTCTTACCCTACGTCAAAGATAGATTTACTCTTGTGAATTGCACTGGCAAGGTATTTCCCACCCACACCTGTGATGTTGTTGCAACCGAGCCTATATGGGAAATAAATCTACATGACTTCTATAAACCCAGTGAGCATCTGTACATTGTTGTACAAGTTGTTTTTAAAGTGTGTATCATCTAAAAACATTGCAATCCATTTTTAATCATATCAAAAACAAAGGGGAAAAAATGCACGTCAGAGTAAGGATATCTAAGATGCAGACTCCAAAAAATGCTAACACACTTGTTGTAAAAAATTCACACACTTATCAAATGGTCAAAAAGTTGAAACGTAATAATCAAGGTCAATCAAATAACTTTTTGGTGCAATCTATTTTTAATGCCATACACTACTTTTCAAAAGTTTGTAATTTAAGTGCTATCAGGGTATGTTTCTGTAATACCTACTTGACAGTTTTCAAGTGTGGACATTCCTCAATGATCTTTGCTACTAGTTTGGCTCCAACATCCGTGATGTGGTTTTTGTAAAGGCTGTAAATGCAGAGAACAGGTAGAATGAGGCCTAAACAAAACTCAAACAACAAAACAAAGATGGACGGATGAACTCACCCCAAGACCTTAATGATTTTGTTTCTGACGAGTTCCTCTGCCAGAACCTCAATACTGCTGTCTGTGAGCTGATTCACACAAAATCTGAAAGGTAAGAACGTCATTTGTCGTTCAAGTTCTTCATAGTGTATCAGCTTTGGGTTAAGCTAAACCCTGCCTGGCTTTTCTTACCTTATTACCGTCATTTTGCTGAAAGAGGGTCTCAGCTGCTTCACACCATAATCATTGATGTTATTGTTGTCCATGTCGACTCC
This sequence comes from Meda fulgida, assembly GCA_030578275.1. Classification (NCBI taxonomy): domain Eukaryota; kingdom Metazoa; phylum Chordata; class Actinopteri; order Cypriniformes; family Leuciscidae; genus Meda; species Meda fulgida. The sequence continues at coordinate 4,187,732 of CM060631.1, read as the reverse complement.
CAGGTGCTTCCTACGGTGGTGGAGGACAAAGTTCAACGCGCTGCAGTCGGCCGAGTAAATGTTACAGAAGGCAATCTTAATGTAATCTGCTGATATGCTGTTGGCTGTCATCTTGGCCACATTCTTGCTGTTCGTCTCAAATATGCATCGCAGCATCCACACGAAATTTGGCATTGCGTGCACCTTGTAGCCCTCAATGTCTGTAGATGGATAACGAGGGAGGCCCTTAAGATGAGTCTGCACGCTGTTGGACAGATAGGACTTGAGCGTCTTGCGCTTTTGGTTCAATGATAATGGTGGAACGATATGCTCTAGGAGTGCAGCATTGGGTTTGGACAAGAGACCACATAAAAATAAGTTGGTGAATTGGAAATTGGTCTGGAAAGGGTCTTTATCTCTGGGTCTTGACTTTCCCAGACAGGGCAAGCAGGATAGATGAGATGACTTCTTATATTCACATTTGGAGAAGAATCGTAGAATGGATTCAGGAGAGATTTTGGAGTCCAGCACCAGAGAAAAAGCTGCTAAGAAGGCTTGGAGGGTCTCATGGAGGAACTCAAAGGTAGCAGAGCCTCCGCATGCATCGTAATGTGAAGCAGGCCTCAGAAAGCCAAACTGAAGGTCTTCGTCGTCCAATCCACAGGATGTCACTTCCTCGATACTGAAGACAAGTCCACCCCTTTCTAAACCCTGTAACGCTAGCCGAGCAAATGCCGAAAGCTTCTGCTCACCAGCTTTAAAGGTTTCCGTGGGACACCTCGGGCTCCGTTTCAAAAGACCAGGCCGTGCAGTTGAGTGGCCAAGAAAGACCTCAGATAGGAGCAAGAAGACATTTGTGAGCGTAATGCAAGAGTCTGGCAATTCAAAGTTATCATAAACCGAATGAAGATGCTTGAAGCTCTTGAGGATGATCCAGCTGAACAATGGGATGGAGCAAAGACCGCAGAGGTGAGGGTTGGCGTCTAGCTGATCCATCACCAATGTCCTGTGTTCCTTCTCTGGGAAATGGAGAGCTGTATATCTCTTCAGGTGTTCAGGTGAAAATCCCTTCAAATACACCTTCTTCCGGATTACTCTGCTTTGGATCTCGGTGCCGCTTCTTGCAGAAAGAATCTTCCGAGAACCTTTGAGCAATTTTCCGCAAAGCAAATTCATGAGAAGCAGAAGTGGACGAGTCTTTTCTTCCGGACAAACCACTTCAGGCACATTATCCAAGTCAGAATCCATTTGGATTTCGTCATATCCATCAAATGTGAAAACCACCGTCTCTGGGAATCTTAAGATGTAAGTGAAAACCTCATTATCAAGGTCTCCGTCTGGATAGCAGTTGTGTTTGAAAATCAGATCCTTCAGCGAGATCTCGTCCGTCTCCTTGAAGGCACTGAACATCCTGCATCTGAACTTGAAGAAGAACTTTGCACGCGTATTCAGCTCCCTTTGAGACCACAAGTTCTGCAGTTTCTGAAGGACAATTGATTTGCCTACGCCAGCGTCACCGGTGATGAAGATCGTCTCAGCCTGCTGGTTGAAGACACCCTGGTCTCCTAGTAGCTCATCCAGACTCTGTAAGTATCCCAAGCTCTCACCGCTGTCGTTCAGGAGCTCCATCTGTGTGTCCATGTAGAGATCCTCCAGCGGCGTCTCCTCACTTTTAGAGTAGGACGTGATGAACTTAGTGTCCCTTCCCAGCTCACATCTGAGCTTCTCACAGTACTTGCTAACTGCAAAGATGCAGAAAAACGTTAGTGCACCAAAACAACTGGTGGAATAATTAAGTGCATAAATATTTTAAAATGCAAATATTTTAAATGGGGGAAAAAACTCACTCGGGTCTGTGTTAATCACTGGTATGGCACTTATAGTGTCTAATGGCGTGTACTGAATATCATCAAACCAAGGCCGCAGATCAATGTAAGCATCGTATGCTTCATGAAGAATGTGCATGAAATATGCTGAGCACTCCTCTCCTTTACTCTGAACCAGCTCCAAAATTTTGCGTATCTACATGTCCAAAAATGAGTTGATTAGTAGATTATTAATGAAAACTAAATTACAAGAAATACACTATATAATTAATATAATAATATCTTACGTCAACTTCAAGTACTGTTTATTAGCTGTGTGTGTAATATAAAAATTAAATAAATGTTTATATAATAAAAATTTTTTACATAAAACTACAATATGTAATGTAACTAAGGAGAGGTGGAAAGAGTACTAAAATATTGTACTTAAAAGAATTACTACTTAAGAAGTTATTCACTTGAGTACAAGTAGAAGTACTGAAAAATAATATGAAAGAAGTAAGTCATGACACAAGAAATCCCTTATATGGACACAGACATCCAGATTTTGCTACAACTGAATAAAATCAAAGTTTGTTCACTTGGTAGCCATGTTGCTGTTAATGTTGATGTTATTTCGGCAGTTTACTGAAATCTTAAAATATGTCAGTGCCATTTTTTTGTCTCAAGATTCACACCAGTAATGTTTTTTTCTAAGGCACGTTTATAAAAACTACTCAAATGTCCTCATTGAAGTAAGGCGGGGGTAGCCTAGCCTAATCCAATGAACGTATTTGTAATCAGTTACTGTCCACCTCAGATTTTTCACACAAAAAAAATAATTTAAAATCAGAATATGAACATAGCTCATTTATATTCACTAAAACATTAGCGATACTGTTTCAAAGCGCCAACGCCACTGAATGAACGTGCGGTTTAAAATTGGATCGCCCGCCCCCTAGCTAAACTGGAAGTTTTTGTGTTTTAGAAGTGCAGGGCTCCACCCCAGTAGTTTGAACTTTCAAAAGTGTCCAAAAATGTATGCACCCATTAATGGAAATAACATTACAACATTTATTTCCATCAAGAGGTGCATACATTTTTGGTCAAGATCTTGTATTGACAATGCAAGAGTCCAGCACTCTGTAAAGTCTCCTCCAGCACGTCCCAAAGGCTTTCAATGAATTTAAGGTCTGGACTCAGAGATGCCGATTCATGTGTGAAAATGATTCCTAATACTCGCTCACAACCATTCTTTCGTAATTTGAGCGGCCTAACTTCATCCTGGAACTCAAGTAAAATTAGGCACAATTTAGTTATAATCAAAAAGATTTTTTAAAGAGAATGAATAAAGTAGCCTACTGTATAGGCCTACTATTTTTGGACCACCAGGTACAGTATTGGATATCAGTAATAGCAGTACTTTAATAACGTTTTAGTGTTGTATACCTGGTCAGTTTTGGTGGTCTTTCGCTGTATAATCTCGATGTCTTCAGTGCAGATGAAGCCGTTGATCTGGAGATTGTCCAGAATACACTGTGTGTTCTTCACCTGCTCCACCAGCAGCTCGCGGTGTGAAGTCAGCAGCTTCAGGTGAGACCCCTTGTTGTAAGACCCCATTTTACAGCAGGGCACTGTAGCTGGTTAGTTATTCAACACCCTAATGATAATCTAACAGTCTCTTTACAGACACGCGGGCAGGGTGTAACCGGACTTTTCCCGCAGAAGTCGCGTCATAGTCGGTCTGAACAAAATCAGCACGAGTTAGAACAGATTTTCACAGGTTCAATAAGACAATGACGCTATATTGTATTGTAAGAAAGTTTAGCCATCTCAACGTCCTCACTCAAAAGAAAAGGAAAAATGAAAGCGGCTATCTGTACAAACTTTAGAAACTTCGCGAGGTTAAGCACAGTGTTGTTTGCTTGGTTCCGCACCTTCCATGTTAACTAGGAAGTGAAACTAAAACCATGGCGAAATTAACATGAAAAATGACCCGGATTGGTGAAATCCACCCTGGATTTGCTCATTGCTGCTGTGTCAGTATTGTGTGAGTTGTGTGGAGAGGTCAGAGAAATAAAATCCCTCAGTCATTCATAATTTTGCTGTTGCTATATTTGCTGGTAGGCTACTATTACCCAGCCAACGAAAATATGTTCTAAGAACGTTTTTCTAACTATTTTAGTTTCTATTTGCCTATACTTCATTGAGTTTTTAATTCACGGTTAGTTGCAGATTTAAGTATGATGTATTTTATAGGCTATTTATTTCTTATATAAAAAAAAATACATTTTAATCAAATGTATGAATAAATGCCTATTATTTATATTTCATTTATTTTAATCAATTTATTTATTTAGTATAAATTTAATCTTATTTTTTTTTTTTTTTTTTTCAATTTTACACTGATTTTCTTATTTATTTAAATGAAATTTTATTTTAATTAATGTAGGCTATTTATTTATTTTACTTAAAATTGTTTATTTTAATAAAAAAAAACTTTAGTTAGTTGGATCAATCTTATTTGTTTCTAAAAAAAATGTAATACTATATTTTCTCTAAACTAAACATTCTGAAACATTTAAAAAAATGTTAGGTAAACAGCAACTGCACGTTTAAGGTAAAAAACTAAAAAAGGTAAATAATATTATTGTGCTAATATTTTGATAACAATATTAAAGACCAGATAACCTTATATTAACCTAACTGAAAGAACAGTTTGTTAAGAACTTTAAGAGAACTTTGCCGCAACATTAGCTTAAGTTCTGAGAACATTCCCTGTTAGCTGGGAAGTTTTACTAAACTGCTAAATGTCATCTATATATTCTTACAATAATACACCATGGTAACAAGTTTCAACCAGTGTTGTCTACGTTAAAATCAGAAGGGAAATAAGTAGTTGTTAAGAATATTGTTCAAATCCCAGACTGAACCTCGCGATTGGATGAATCAGATCTAGTTATTTAATTTTTTGGTACATGACAATCAGAAGTGAAAATTACAAAACACAACACAATTAATGCCGGCATGTAAATACTTTATGGAATTTCATTGTTTTACTGCCATACATTACGAATACTGAACATTTTCTTGTCCTGCATAAACAACGTAACTAACTTTTAGCATTGTGATGTGGTGTACACTCTGTAGACTACAGATAAGGGTGCATAGACACCATTTATGAGGGTAAATCCTCAGATAGAATCTCTTTTGTCCTTTCTTTGGATTTTTTCAAAGCTTTCTCCAGTTCTTCCATCACTGGCAGACGTCCCACATATTTGTTGGTTTCGATAGACTTGAGTTTCTCCCGGTAGTCTTCCGGCAGCCCGTTCTGCTCCGCACCCATCACAATAACCTGCGACACACAAGACACTTCGTTTCTACCGCTGGGACTTCAATTCTACAGAGGACACACTGTGTTCTCAAACTCCATTTTATGATGCCAGTCAAAAGTCTATTCTGGTCATTTAGAAAAGTAAGAGTAAAGCAGACAGCGTATAAGCATTAACAGAAAGCTAGCTTCATACAAGTAAAGTTATAACTTTTTCCCCATAATTACCCTTTCTGCGAAATAATTATACATACATAAAAATACAAAATGGTAATTAAACTTTAAACAATGTACTCATTTACAAATGACAACAAGTGATGATTATTTAACTGACTTTTTTCTTTACATTTTACAACATTTTAGGTTTTAGATTTTTCTTTAAATTGCTTTTATTCCTATTCTGCAGTTGCTTTAGATAAAAGCATCTGCTAAATGCATCAATGTAATGCACACTACCATTCAAAAGTTTTGGGTGGGTTTTAAACATTTCTTTAATGTTTTTGAAATAAGTATTTTATGCTCACCAAGGCTGCATGTATTTGATCAAAAATACAGTAAAAACAGTAATATTGTGAAATATTACCATTTAAAAGTAGTATTTTCGGTGTGAATATATTTAATATAAAATGTAATTTATTCCTGTGATCAAAGCTGAATTTTCAGCATCATTACTCCAGTCTTCAGTCACATGATCCTTCTAATGATTTGCTGCTAAAGAAACATTTATTATGAAATTGAATATTATTATTTGAAAAGAAAAGTCCAAAAGAACAGAATTTAAATTTAAAATACAAATAAATACATTATAAATGTTTTACTGTCACTTATGAATAATTAAATGCTTTATTGCTGGATAAAAGTATGAATTTTACTGACCCCAAACTTTTGAATTATAGTGTAAATGTAAATTTTAGATTAAAATGTAATCAATGTATAAAGGATATCTTATAGGTCCTTTTTTTGACACTATATACTTTTTTTATTTTTTTATTAATCGCCATCACTTTTTCATCATTACATGATACTGCATCCTGATGTATTCATAAAACCATAACAAGCACATGTTCTGGTTGCCTTCATCTACTAAAAGTAACATGTCCAATGGATACATATAAAATGGTTATTTTGTGGCAGAGACTCTTGTATAAAAATGATAGTGCATATTCCAGATACTTCGGATTAATGTGTTTTGTTGTGAAGGGCAGCATCACAGACCCAGTTGCTGGCGGTGCTCTATTGTCTCATACTTACAAAGCCAGCCGGGGTAAATGCCAGAAAAAAACACCACAACATTGTCCTTTCCCAGCAGCACAAATAACAAACTCATTCTGTTTTGAAGAAGGACATCAGATTACTCTGTTTAGAGAAGCACAAGTTTCTGTTGTTTTAATTGCTTCGACACACAATAGATCCAGGGAAAACCGAATCAGCTTCATTCATTTATTATTGAAATCCCCTCTTAATTCAGACATTTTCGGATCTTTCAATGATTCAGTGGATCCGGTACACAAATTTTAATGACGAGAGTCAGTAATTGATGACACAAATGTAATTTTTTGGGTAAACTATCCCTGAACGCACAGTTAGTTTATCTTAAGTAGATGTCAACAGGTGGGACAAAACATTGGATCAGGGTCAATATTCAACCCGTGCATTAGGACTTGCAGTGTAAATGCAGCTAAAGAAAATTTATTTTTTTTGAGATTACAGTTATCGTCGGGTAAAAAATGCGTCGGATCAAAGGTCACTCTTCGCCAGACCTTGACTCACATACAGCCGTTACCAGAAGACACTGATTATAGTTTATAAAGTTATATGGATATTTTTCAAACAAAAACGCATCGCTTCGCTTCAGAAGGCCTTTATTAACACTCTGGAGCCGTATAGATTAATTTAATTATGGATGGATGCATTTTTTTGGGCTTCAAAATCTCGGGTACCATTCACTCCCATTATAAAGCTTGGAAGAGCCAGGATTTTTTTTTAACACAACTCCGACTGTGTTTGGCTGAAAGATGAAAGTCATAAACACCTAGGATGGCTTGAAGGTGAGTAAATGATGGGATAATTTACATATTTTGGTGAACTAATCCTTTAATGCTGTCATCTCGAGGCTTGCATGGAAGTTTGCTCCGCCCCCTAAGCACTGAGCTAAACTAATGTCAGTGTTAATGTCAAGTTTATTTCTATAGCACACTTTAAACCAACTTAGAGTTGAACTAAAGTGCTTTACACTACTACAAATTATAACATTCACACAAAGAACAAACAAAAACTATAAAAGAGATTCTATTAATCTCTATAATACATTAAAAGCCAAAGAAAATGAGTTTGTCCTGATAAAAGCCTCATGTTTGTTGTGGTGTATTACAGGAAGCAGGAGACTGTACCTCTAGATAATACGGTGAAGGTGGCGCATACACACAGCTGTTCATGATGTATGTCCGACAGTGGAGATCCTGGTCACTGGTGGACACGAACACCTCTATTGGGCTGTAAGTCCCCATTTTCACATTCTCCTGACTGCAGAAGAACATTCAGCACAAATGAGGACCTCCATCATTCACTTACTTCTGCTTACTTCTAATTAGGTATATGCAGCATTTTTACAGAATGATCTCTCATTCATCTTTATAAAGTGTGGATTGTGTGTCTGAAAGCTCCTACCTGTCCAAGGACTCGAGGTCGGTCGTGTTCATCCTCCACACGACCCCCCACACCTCATCACCGGGGCTGTGCTCGATGGTCGCAACACCACCTTGCCAGCGCTGACTCGCTACCCCTTTATGGTTGCCAAAGACCAGCTTGTAGTCCTAGAGGAGTTGACAAGTTAGTTACTACAGATAGACAGATACACTGATCTATAATAATTACATATATTAATAATAATAATAATAAGTTTAATTTATAAAGCGCCTTTCCCAAGCTCAAGGACGCTTCACAATGACAGTAAATAACAAGCAGTTTACACATAAACGGACAATGGACATTTGCCCAGTCCAAGTAATGAGCGATTGCAGTTGCAAGTCGCATTACATTTGCAATACAATGCAATCTATATATGCAATCTGTATATACAATACAATCTATATAACATATGATATTATATAGATCAATGGATAGAAAGGTTTACACCTGGTATTAAGATGCGTTTTGGTCGATCGGATCACAAGTAGACGAGAGACACATATCCGTTTACACCTGGTGTTTTAATCCGTCTCTTTTGTCCACTTCCTACCACTTTTTTCCTGATTTCTTTTTTTTTTTTTTTTTTTTAAGATCACTCGATCTAATGGACTAAAGAACTATGCTTAATTTACATGTGAACGCACAAAGAGATGATGGAAAAACATTCTGAGCATCAGCTTTAGTTTCTGCTCTGACGGACGCAAGACCAGCCGAACGCTGTGAGTGTGTGTTAGAAATCAGGGATGGTGAGAGAATATTGCGCTTGGTACGTTTTCCATCTTCAAACCAAACTTGGATTTTTAGCCGACAAAGTTTAAATCCCGTCTGGCTAGAGCGCTTCTCATGTTTGTGCATTAGATCAGGAAGCGGAGAGTAGACGTTCTTTTGTGGCTGTTCGAAAACACTCGACCATATGAGCGTTTACACTACGACAGCAATTCAGTTGAATACATTTTCAACTACCTCTGGAAGTGTTTGAAAGTGGACAAGCTCAAATCGTTTTAGACTGTTTACACCTGTATTTAGAGTCGTGTGATCCGATCAAGCAAAACGCATCTTAATACCAGGTGTAAACAGGGCCATAGATAGATAGAATGATCGAACAAATGAACAATCGATTGTAGATAGATAGATAGATAGATAGATAGATAGATAGATAGATAGATAGATAGATAGATAGATAGATAGATAGATAGATAGATAGATAGATAGATAGAACGATAGAATGATGGAACGATAGAATGAAACTAGATAGATTGATAGATAGATTGATAGAATTATAGAATGATACTGTAGATACGATAGATAGATAGATGTATAGATAGATAGATGTATAGATAGATAGATGTATAGATAGATAGATGTATAGATAGATAGATGTATAGATAGATAGATAGATAGAACAATTGATGGAACGATAGATAGATAGATAGATAGATAGATAGATAGATAGATAGATAGATAGATAGATAGAACAATTGATGGAACGATAGATAGAACAATTGATGGAACGATAGATAGATAGATAGATAGATAGATAGATAGATAGATAGATAGATAGATAGATAGATAGATAGATAGATAGATAGATAGATAGATAGATAGATAGATAGATAGATGGATGGATGGATAGATAGATGGATGGATGGATGGATGGATGGATGGATGGATGGATGGATGGATGTATAGATAGATAGATGTATAGATAGATGTATAGATAGATGTATAGATAGATGTATAGATAGATAGATAGATAGATAGATAGATAGATAGATGTATAGATAGATGTATATATATAGATAGATAGATAGATAGATAGATAGATAGATAGATAGAATGATAGATAGAATGATAGATAGATAGAATGATAGAACGATAGAATGATACCATAGATAGATAGATAGATAGATAGATAGAACAATTGATGGAACGATAGATAGATAGATAGATAGATAGATAGATAGATAGATAGATAGATAGATAGATAGATAGATAGATAGATAGATAGATAGATAGATAGATAGATTGATAGATAGATTGATAGATAGATAGATAGATAGATAGATAGATAGATAGATAGATACCTTCAGTTTGGCCACACAGTGAATGATAGCTGATGGATTCTTCAGCTGCAGTCGTTCTTTCAGAAGGTTACTGCCGTAGGCGAAGTACAGGAAGGTTGATCCGTCCCTGTGATCGGTGCTGTTGTCCATGACTGAGACTTCGGAGGGCAGAGGGACTAGGAGGATGAGGAAGAGGAGGAAGAGGAGGGACAGGGTGAGGAAATGGACAGATTTCAGTGGAATCACGGTCGGCAGGGTTCAGAGGCAAAGCAAATGGCGTGACAGAGATGGAAAACACCTCTGTTACAGGACCTTTCAGCAACACCATTCTCATGCAAATCCACTGTGTTCCATTCCACTGCATTCATCTGACACTAAAGAACTTTCCCAGCTGTCCCTCTAGTGGAAGCAGCCGGAGTAACCTGTAGTGCTGAACATTCCCCCAAAACTGGCACAGCCGTTATAATGTTGCTTTCATCCGTCTCACGTTTTAACACATACATGTGCAAAGTAACTCTCAGTGTAGGAACGTGGTGTTTTAATAAAAAAAAAAGAACTGATTTAGTGTTTTAGGTTCTCTTGGTTTACTTTTGTTGTTTCTGACCCTCAATACTCATCCACCCATATGTGTTTGATAAAACATGAGCAAGCAAGCTTAAACAATGAAAAATGGACATAAAGCAGTGATGTACAGATACACGTCTCTCAAAGTTTAGATAGAATCACCCACCTGCCGAACACAGAAGGCTGAACCCAGCAGCGAGCAGCACGAGGCGCATGAAGGAGGACATGGTGTTTGTTTCAGGGCTGATCTGGTTCTTTGTCGACGGAGAGACGGCTGAAGCATTGGGACGGTGGGACGTTCCCTTCCCTCCCCTTTTGGTCTCATCAGACCCTGACGGGTCAAAGGCTTCTGTTGAGTCAATGTAAATGTGATCCACTCGGGTTTATTGATTAACATCTTCACAGACACGCATTGAGCCTCCAGAGGAGTTTCAACAAATCTGAAATTCAGAAAGATTGTGAAATTCTTATGAATAAACATCGGGAAAATATAAATGTGAATATAGATACTATGTATTTTGTACTTTAACAGGAACTGTATTAAACTTGATCTGCATTAAAAACAAAACATTGTTTATTGAAGCCTTTTGAACCAGTTAATAATTGTTTGAAAGTTTGTCTTTGTCAAATGATTGCATGTCTCTTATCTTTAACTAGTGGAAAGTTTAGGACTGCACCCAAAAAAATCTACTTCAAAGTTCATTTTTGTGAGATATCTACCAAAAAATTGTTCAGATGTTTGGCTTTGATTTTCTTAGATTTAGAGTTAAACAAGCTTTGTAAAATACATATTTAATATAAAATCTGTATTTTTATATTTTCATAAACTTAAACTTCTAAAACTTTTTCTATAACTTTTATAACGGTTTCTTTTTTTTTTCTTTTTTTTTTTTTTCTTCTACAATAATCAGTGACGTTTCGCCTTCAGTATTCCAGATTTATAACAATTTGTTGTCTATGCTCAAAAAGTGGGACTGACAGTTAACAGGCTAAACAGTTTTGTTCTTCAGCATTTATTAATCTTAGTTAATATTAATTTCTACATTTACTAATACTTTATTAACTTTGCATGCATGTTCATGACCCTAAATGGGGAAAAGTCACAAAATGACAAAAAACAATAGGTTTAAATTTCAGATAGCTTGACAAAAGGAACAATAGCTCATGTTTGCTATCTGTGGCTGACAAAATATTTTTTTACGTATTAAAATAAGCGGGGGGGGGGGGGGCTCCTTTTTAGCTTCATGGGGTTGTAAAAAAAATTTTTTTTTAATTATTTTGGGTCTGAACAGTTGCCTTAAAACATTAAAATAACGTGGGTCAATTTGACCCACACACATTACAAACATAATAGAAATTGTGTATGTGTCAAAACAAATCAGCGTGTTGAAACTTTGTATCTATGCGTGTTCATGACCATAAATGAGAAAACGTCACAAAATGTCAAAAATAATTCTTGGCATTTTGATTTTTTCTCATGATTTAGGGTCATGATGAACATAGGTTCAAGTTTACATTTACAGTAAATCAAATATACTGTACTTAATATTTTTCTTTTATATAAAATATATATTTTACAAACATTTTACTATAAAATCAAAGCCATATATCTAACCAGGTTGTGTTCCAAATGTGAAGTTGATATCACAAAAATTGTAATACCAAAAAAAGCCACCGGGTGACATACATTCCATTGTATGCATTCTGCCATAACAAATTAATAAATTTCTGTCCAAATATCACTTTTGTCACAAAATTTGGAACCTTGAGAATCAGACCTTTCTGACAATGTGTTTTGTCAAGATTAGAAAAGGTTTTGAGAGTTGTTAAGCTTTCAAGTGATACCGAATTTATGATAACTACTAAAATATGATGCAATAAAAAAGGCAATAAAAAAGATAATATTAATAGGCTAAATTTTAGAGGATAATTATTATATATATATAGTATAGCCTACTATTTAGAAGATAATATTTTATATTTTTATATCAAATACTAGATTATATGTTTTATTATGAACTTTTAGCATAAAAAACAACGTTTCAATTAAGTGTGTGCGTCGACTTTTTGTGACAAAGGTCAGAACTCCTGTTATGATGTAGATTTTTTGAGGAGCACTTTTGTCATAAATTCATCTACAGTACTACTGTTCCTACATAATTTGTAACAAAAAAAACAGTGCTAACATATATAATATATATATATATACACACCTTTCCAATGATATATAGCTAGTCATGATTAGATTAGGATTTAATTGTAATATAATATGTAATATAGTGAAGTAAACTCATTAACCATTAAAAAGTCTCGTTTATTTATAACTTCAAGTCTAACACTGCCATCTACCGGCATTGCATCAGTTTATGTGCAATGCAATATATATATATATATATATATATATATATATATATATATATATATATATATATATATATGTGTGTGTGTGTGTGTGTGTGTGTGCGATGCAATATCAGTATGGCAGTGTTAGACTTGAAGTTATAAATAAACGAGACTTTTTAATGGTTAATGAATTGCAATGGCTGGCTTTTAAGTCGTCTTATTTATAGAGCTTTATTTTCTTTAGAATTCTATTTACAGTTTTGGTTTATACACGGAGCACTTTAGAGGACGAACTAGTTTCTCGTTTTGACAAGATGTAACGTTAACTGGCATCCAATCTCTGAAAGATTTGACTTTGTTTGGAGGTCACGGTTTCCACAGAAAACTGGTTTAGTTTCCCTCGAGGACAGAGTCAGGGATACGTTCTCTGAACATTCCGAGACAAGTAGTGACATTTAAAAATGTTACACGAACAAGCACGTTCAACTAAAAAGTTTCAGGGGGGGGGGAATACATTCCATGAACGATGTATAGGCTTTAAAGACCGTTTTTGTGCTATCATCTTAAATGAATGTTTTGTTAACGTTACCGGAAGAATGTTTGCCAGTTCTTTAAAGTCACTTCCACTTCGCATAACCCGGGTGTGTGTGTGTGTGTGTGTGTGTGTGTGTGTGTGTGTGTGTGTGTGTGTGTGTGTGTGTGTGTGTGTGTGTGTGTGTGTGTGTGTGCGTGCGTGTGTGTGTGTGTGTGTGTGTGTGTGTGTGTGTGTGTTTCTCTACTCGTTTAGTGCAGAGATGTTTTGTTTGTGCGCCTCCCGTTGAGCAGCTTCACGTTCTGTTCCAGTTCCAGAACAATGATCGCGTTATCACTGCGGGGCAGAGCGGCTCGAGCAGTGAGGCTGCTGAGACATCAAATAATCCTGGGTCACTCCTGGAGCAAATACATGCGTTTGGGTGTCCTACCAGTGGGATGCATGTGGAAAAACAAGTTTGCATGCAGTTTTACAGCTGTGTCGCCTGCAGAGATCCACCAATGAAGGAAGCTTCGGTCACATTGTGCGTTATGAGACGTACGCAGTTGGGACGCACCTGTCACTAAACTCTTCCATTGCATTGGGGAAATGTTTACCTTTCTTGTCTGTTCCCGATCTAACAAGCCAAATACTACTCACTTTATCTCAGTAACCCCCCAGTTATCAGACACTTTTTTTAAATTCTGGCAGAATTATTTTAGAATGCTTCATATAGGCCATTCCTACTATTATAGTTTTTATTATTCTTATTAAAATGTTTTTATGGTTTTGGTTTTAGTTAAACAATGGCAAATATGTGTGTGAGCATTTGCAGGCCGAACCTATTTGAGCTAAAATATTTACTTGAGGACCCTCTGAGATTTTAAGTTAATATTTCAATAATTTAACAACACATTTACATGCTTTTTCGATGGTTAATGTGGTCACATGACATGCAGTGAAAAATAAAATATTCCTTGTGTCTGTATATCTTTTTAATACTATATAATATCTTGATTAGCTTTTAATTTAAAATTATTTTTTTATTTTAATTATGATTTAATGAATTATTAGCTTCTCATCAACTCATAAGCCCCAGTGTGGGAATCCCTGATATATGTTATCATTTGGTTTTGCATGATGCTGCATCCACAAAAGTCAAGCATGTTTAAAGAGGCATTTAGAATGAATGCCTGATTCATACATCTCACGCCTGCAGTGCATATTATGCATATTCATATCATATTTATAATGTTCACTGCGTACGCTGATTGTGTAAAACGGGCTTGAGTTTTTTTCTTATGTCATAAAGTCATCAAGGTCACGCACCAGTGAAAATACAAAACGTCAAATGTTGAGCACAACACAATACAGCTCTACATGACATACACGACTATTGTCAATTAGTTGATTATTAAAGGACACCCACGGTACTAGCCTGAGGATTCCCAAGTGGTCTAAGTGGTCAAAGGTATGAAGTTTGTGTGTGACCTTCATGACCTTTGTCATCCTGATGGCACATGGATGATTGGTTTCTGGAACAGAATGCATTTTTGCACAGTTAAGTGTTTTACTTTGATTTGTTTATATTTAAAATTATTTATTTTAATTTAGCATTTTTTACAAAAAAATGGAACAGACTGTTTTTTCTGAGCTGTTTTAAACTTGACACGTTATCTTAAAATGCAAAACGTCTATTACATGTGACCAACAAGCCCACTAGAGACAATTAAAAAAAAATCTAGCATGATCACCACTTGAACATCATTACGTGTAATGAAGATAATAGGTAGACGCTCAGTTTATGTGCTAGTTCTGGGTTTATCACCAAGTTCACTCAGGTGTGTCGGCCAGAACACCACTTAAGGCCAAATGTTCCAGAGTATGAAATAAAGAGCGGAGAAAGAGTTCTAATTCTGTTTCTTTATTCCTCTTTCTTGTGAGAGTGAGTTTGAGGGTGAATGTAATTCTGAGTGTGGTTTTCTTCTCATTTACGCACACTCTGAAGAAAGGTGCAGCTCACAACTATAATCCAACCGAACGACCGACTGACTATCTCTATCATACTGCATACTAACTGTGTGACGTCAGATAGTATACAAACCAACACGCGCTTTGGCTACCGTTACAAGCACTGAATAAACGGAAGTAAACATGAAACATAGTTTCATGTATTAAATGAAACATAGACTTGGCACATAGAGTCGGATGAAACGGGCCCAAAAGTGGTCAGCCAAAACTTGGGAGTGTTTCCAACGGCGGCGACAGATGAGCTCACTTTCGGGGTAGACTACCTGAGGTAACGAACCATCAGGCCGCCCCATAAGAAGAACACTGGGAGTCACTGGATCTGGGTCGCTGGGATCTGACGAAACATAACCCAAGGGCTTACTGTTAAGGATCCCTTCCACCTCAGTAAATACGGTGCGAAGCACTTCTTCCGAAACAGGTTGAGCACCGACTGTGGCATAGAGTGCGCTCTTAACTGAGCGTATCTCCCTCTCCCACACCCCTCCGAAGTGGGGAGCGGCTGGGGGGTTAAAGCGGAAGGAGATCTTCTGTGGTGCAAGGAGATGTTGTAGTTTGTTAGACATTCCAGCGAAGGTCTCACGGAGTTCTCGCTCACCTCCCTTGAAATTTGTTCCTTGATCGGAGAACAGCTCGGCCGGTGTTCCTCTACGGGAAATAAACCGACGAAGGGACATCAGAAAAGCATCCGTATCAATAGAGGTAAGGAGGTCCAAGTGCACCGCCCTCGTTGTGAGGCACTTGAAAATGATCCCCCATCTCTTCTCCCGGCGCCGGCCAACTTTGACCTCAAATGGCCCAAAGCAGTCCATCCCTGTAGAATAGAAAGCTGGCTTGAAAAGGCGCTGACGGGCTGATGGCAGGTCTGCCATCTTCGGCACTGCAGGTCTTGCCCTCCATCGCCGACAGTCAGCGCAGCTATACTGGTAGCGCCGGACAGCTTCACGCCCTCGCAGGATCCAGAAAGAGCGTCGAAGCTCAGCGAACACCCGCTCTGGGCCTGGGTGGTGGAGGCGGTTGTCAAAGTCTTGGATCAAGAGCGTAGTCACTCGATGACCTGGGTCTAAGATGACTGGATGAAGAGTGGTCAGTTCTAGGCCTTCTGCTCGCCTAAGTCGTCCTCCAACACGTATGAGCTCTCCCTTGTCATCCAGCTCTGGAGACAGCGTGCGGAGTCGACTGCTGCTGGGGACTGGTTTACCAGCTTTCAGGAGGCTGTACTCCTGCTGAAAACTATCCCTCTGAGCCCTCTGAAGTAATAACTGTTCAGCCTGTCGGTAGTCTTCAGCTGTGGGCTTATCATTGGATTTTGCCGCCCCATGCAGCTCCTGCACTGTCTCTTCCAGTAGCTCCTTCCACGAGCCATATTGGCCCACCTCTGAAGTCGACTGGCTTGATGTAACTACAGTGACCCCACAGAAGTTAGACTTGCGCAGCTCTGAAGTATCTTCTGCTTGGTCAACAGCGGGGTCCTCTGGCCATGAGTCCGAACTGGTCAGGAGGAAGGCAGGTCCCAGGCTCCATCTATTTGGCTGAACAAGCTCTCTCAGCTTCTTCCCTCGTGTTACATCATCAGCAGGGTTTCTTGCGGTATCAACATATCTCCAGGCATGCCTGTCAGTCAGCTCCTGTATCTCGGCCACACGGGTGCCCACAAAGACCTTGAATCGACAAGATTCAGATCGCAGCCATGTCAGCACCGTTGTGGAATCTGACCAAAAGGTTGTCTGATCAATGTGGATGGTAAGCTCCCTCTTCAGCACCTGTGAGAGCTGGGCACCAGAAAGGGCAGCACAGAGTTCTAATCGGGGCATAGAGTGAAATCGCTTGGGAGCGACTCTAGAACGGGCCATCAGGAATGACAGATATACTTCACCGTGTCTATCAGTGGTCCAGAGGTACGCCACTGATCCATAAGCCTCTTCTGAGGCGTCGCAAAATACATGCACCTCTCTCTGAAGACCGGAGATGTCCACGTCCTTCGACAAGTACGGTCGGGGCAGGGTGACTTGAGGTAAGACCTGTAGTTCTTCTTCCCAGTCTTTCCACTGCTGCAGAAGCTCATGCGGTAGGATTGGATCATCCCATACCCTGTGTTTGTCCCAAAGGTGTCGGACAATTATCTTAGCCCTGGTGGTGTAGGGTAGGATGAACCCCAAGGGGTCGTACTGACTCGCCAGCACCTTATAGATATTACGCATCGTGGGAACCCCGTACTCCACATGGCGATGCTTGTAGCCAAGGACATCAGTATGGAAGAGCCAGCTCAGCCCTAGAGTAGATTCTGGGGTATCTGTCTTGTTTTGAGCCAGCCATAGCTCAACACTGGCAGAGCAGCTCTCTTGTGGTAGGTGACTTTATTACACCTGGTTCGTTGCTGGCCCACTGACGCAGATCGAAGCCTGCAGACACAAGAAGGGCTCGTAGCTTGTCTACAAGGTGCCTCGGCTCAGCAATATTGGGAACACTCTGGAGGCAGTTATCTACATAAAAGCATTTCTCAACTGAGAACCTCACCTCTTCATCTGGCTGGCTGTTATCAGAGACGTGGCGCTGTAAGGCGAATGTGGCACAGCAGGGGCTACATGTTGTACCAAATGGTAGCATCTGCCACTCGTACACTGCAGGAGGGCCTTCTTGACTGATGTCACGCCAAAGAAATCTCAGCAGAGCACGATCGTCTGGGAGGGGGTGCACTTGGTGGAACATGCCTCTGATGTCTCCGCTAACTGCTACTGCATGCTCCCGGAATCTTAGCAGAACTCCCAGTAATGATGCACCTAAGGTCGGCCCAGGCAGTAGATGGTCATTGAGGATCTGCCCTCGATACTGGTTGGAGCAGTTGAATACCAGCCTATTCTTGCCATTATGGCTCACCAGATGGTGAGGAATATACCATTCCTTACGACCTTCCTCGGCTGAAACTTTCGGTCCACACTTAATGACATAGCCCGCCTTTATAAGTTTCTCCATCTCCACTCTGTAGGCTTCTGCCCGTGCAGGATCTCTGGCCAGTCGCCTCTCCACACTTCGTAAACTGGGCATGACGGCTTCTTCAGTAGCCTGAAAGAGTGGCATGTCTCTTTTGCGGAGCAGCGGGGTGGCGTAACGTAGAATGCCATGAACCTCTACCCTGATGGTTTTGGTCTCCAGGATGCTGATGGCCTCTTGGTCCTGTCTTGAACGAGTAACTAGTTTTTCGCTTCTGAAAGGGACATCGTCGACCTGCCATAATCTCTCACCATGTTTCATCAGCTCGCTCTGGTGGGGTGCTACCATTGTAAATAGACACTGCTGTGATTGGGCGAGGTGACGGACTACACTCGCTGGGCCCTGTAATGTCCAGCCCAGCCTTGTGCGGATGGCAGCAGGCCCTCCTGGAGGTCCCAATCGGACAGGTTCAATGGGAGTGACGAGATGGGGGTGATCACTCCCAATGAGAAGCAAGGGCTTAACATTCATAAGGGTCTGTATTGGAAGCCAATGAGGTGCTTGTATGTGTTCCTGAGTTGCTCCATGGGGTAAGTATGGGCAGCTACTCCAATACGAGAACTGGTGAATGCACCTGTAACCTTGAACATAGTCTTTGGCTTTGACGGTGAAGAAATGGAGAACGACACTGATGCACCACGGAGGGTCCACCCTTCATCTCTAATTGTGCGTAGTGGTAGGTTCTCTTGAATCCCCTGCACACCTAGCTTCTCTGCAGCATCTGACAACAGCATAGTTCTCTCTGAACCGTCGTCAAGTATGGCATAGGTGTTGATTGCTTGGTCACCATGGTGAATGCGGACTTTGACAACTTTCAGAAGAACCCGACTGCCTTCAGTGGGTCTGTCTAAATACAGAACCTCTGTTGTGCCCCTTATGCCATGGCTTTCCGCTGCCGGTGTTGACGATGCCTCCTTAGGTGACCTCATATTTACCTCATGCAGAACCTGGAGGTGTTTCCCTTGGCAGAGGCTGCATGTCTTTTTTAAGTTGCACTGAGCCGCCTGGTGTGCCCGTGCACATCGCCAACACCTCTTGTTTATTTTTATCCATTCGGTCAGCTGATTCTTTGATAGCCTGGATACCTATGTACACTGGCTAAGGTAGTGTTCCTCGTTGTTGCAGAATGGACAGTATGGCTTGCTCTTGTTCCCTTTGAAGGAGCTGCATGGCACTGGAGTCTCGGGTTTCTTAGCGGTGTCCTTCACACCATGGAGGACAGTGGTATGTTGTTTACCCTCCCTACCCTCTTGTCGGAACACCGGCTTCTCCCGCGCTCCTCTCACAGCTAACTGTCCTTCAGAGTCCTGGCACCAAGACTCGTATTTCAGCCAATCTGAAAGATTAGTTAAGGTGTGGGTTCTTGTGCCCTGATGATACATGCAGCGGCGAAACTCTGCTCTTTGCTCAGGTGGTAGCTTGCTCAGTAGACGAGCAACATGTGAGCCACACTGTAGTTCCACCTCACCTTCATGGCCTAGTGTCTTCAGCATTCCCACAAGTGACTGTATCTGGAGTGCAAACTTCTCAAATGCAGCAAAGTCTCCCCGCCTTATGTCTGGTGAGTCCATCACAGCAGCAATACGCCTCAACGCTATCTGATGTGGTTGGCCAAACTTGTCATTCAGGGCAACCATTGTGTCTGAGAAGGGTGTTGGGGAGTTAAGGTAAGCATCTGCTATTAACCTAGCTTCTTCTAGTTGCAGGTGATCGACCAACACTTATTTAAACAGCTCAGATGCGTCATGTGGTAAGAGGTTCTCCAATGAGATCTTGAGCCGTGCGAACTCACTTGGGTCCCGACTTGAGAAGTTGCGGATGGTTGGGCGTGGCCCACGGTAACTTGTCTCTGGGATGTTGGCGTTATGACCCTGAGGTGATCTAAAGGGCAGTGGCTGTGTCCATGCCATGCTTGGATGTCGCTGTTGG